>MQRK01182969.1:452-13678 GCA_001938485.1 Girardia tigrina | reverse complement strand
TCTAATGATTAAATGTGGAAAACAAATGAATTTTAAAAAAAATGTCTTTTGAAAATTTATTTGAAATTTTAACTCTATATAATTATATCCGTCATACATGACGGGTTATTTACTAGTTGCTAAATAATAACACTCAGTAAATCCATGATATGCGCATGTCGTAAGAATGTCCAGTGCATTTGAATAGTAGCAGCATGGTGTATATCACGACAGCGACTGTTAGTTATGCTTATGTCGACATCCATAATAATTTTTTTTAAAAACAATAATATAAATACTTATTGATGGCATTTCAAACAAATTTTCATTTACCATTTTCACTTCGCTGATATCCAAACGTTTACAATTTCAATCAACCTTTATAACTAGGTAACCGGCTGTCAAAAAGTTGCAATTTCTGCCACTTTTTTGGTTGGCCTCTTTATAACTCTAATAAATTTCAATACAAATTTTTGATGAAATTACTTTTAAAAAATTTTTAAAGTCAAAAAGATTTATATATATGTATGTGTATTTTGCAATAAAAATATGGTATGTGATTTATATGTTCGTTTCTAATAAAAACAATCGCCATTTTTTGGGGGGGTATGGGTGGGTGGGTGCCGCGAAATTATAAAATTGCATATTGGGGTGCCTCCACCTAAAAAAGGTTTGGAAGCACTGTTTTATATTAATAAATTTTTGGTGTTATGAATTAAAATTTTAATATCGAACCTAAAAAGGATGATTACTAATATTTTTATTTGAGGTGATTGAATTTGTGATTATCAAATGAAGTTATTACTTGTATCAAGGAATACCAAAATTACAATATAGATATCATACATAAAAATTGACTATTTTTGAAAGACTAAGATAATTATTGGTAATACTTTATTATTTAGAAATTCGTTTAATAATAATCCAAAGTAAACTTTTTTTAAGAAGTATGGTAAAATTTTATTTCAAAAAATTTTCAAAAAAAACTAAGTGAATGATTAGAGGAAAAAGTATTCTGTAATCTTCTATTGTTAACAACAAAAATACATTGATATGTTAAAGGTAAAAACAAATATGTATCCAAAGAGTTCTCTGTTTCTTTGTAATGGGTATTTGGGTTGAGTACATGGATATTAAGGAAAAAAATATTAATTATATAAAACATATCTACAAACAAGAAACACTTCATAAATTTTATAATGATAGTTTTCATTTCAAAGTCATACGTGGCAAAATTGCCGTCCAATTCTGTAAGATGGTATACCCATAAAGGTCAGAAGGTTTATAAGATGCACATTAAATTTTAAATGGATATAATAATATTTTAAAAATGTTTTATTTTAATAATTAAAAAAACTAAAAAAGAAAATTACTTTGAATTGCTTGACGGAATGTCGATGCTGGCTGATGAAAGAGAAGGTATGGAGAGAGAGTTTGTAAAACTGTCGATTGAAATTGTTGCGCTGGCAACTGTTTTACTTTTGACTTGACTAGGCAAAATGGGCTGCAACTTATTCACAGGTTCAGTGGTGCTGCTTTTACCCACGGATGTATTCGACTTCAGAAAATCAGTATTTATAAAGTTCTTTATTGGAAACCGAATTAATGGAGCAGATTGTCTATTTGGAACCGATTTTGTATTTGAATCAATTTCTGCATTATTCTAGAAACTTATTCGGATCATTTATTTTACTAAAATTTCGTACTAAAATTTTTTTTTGATATTTAGATGGATTGTTTTGAAGATTTGTGTTACAAGGGGTTTTTTGAGAGACAGGACCATCTCCAGACCCGAATTTTACCTTAGCTTCATAAAGGGGAGCACGATTAGAACCAGTATCTATTAAAAAATAATTTATAACAACAATTTATTTCAAGATCAGAATTCGAAAATTGATCACAGGCAGTCTTTTTAACTGTCCTTTAACATGCATTAACTATTATGTCTGATTATTGATATAATAAAAAAACAAGCGATGCATCAAATATTGTTATTTCAAATCTCAAATTGATAAAGAAATTTAGAAAAATGCACAAAATATCGAAAATTAAAAATTATTAAAAATATTAAAAAATAGAAAAAATAAAAAAGAAAATTAGTTAAAATCAAAATTTCTAACTTTTGAATTTTTAATACATTCTTGAAAATATTTATAACCTTTTAATTTAGGAAATAACTAGTAAATCGACAGCGTACAATCATTTCGACATTCCTACAAAATTATGGTTACACATGTAAGGCGATCTTGTTTATCATAAAATATAACAACTTATAATTCATTTTTATCTGCTTACATGGTACGTACATCAAATTATGTCACCGTAAATATAGTATTATTCATCAAAAATAAAACAGATACTAAAATAAGTCGTTTATCTTGTTCCTATAGTCACTGTTTTATTTTTTCATATCCATTCTTTATGCGGACAAAACTCTAAAAGACAAAACAAGAAAGATGTATTCATTATTCCTTTTTATTAATCAGATAATTAATTCGTTCTGACAAAATATAATAGATATATATGTATTTAAATCTTTACCATTGTTTTAAGGAATCTATGTTTTTTTATATTTTTTTGATTATGATTACATAGTGAATTCTTATTTTACTTTTATTGAATTTTTTATTTTATTTTTATTGAAGTGTTACTCAAACCAGTTACATAAACCAGATTAAAAAACGGTTAAATATTTGGTATCTAAATAAACATGCTAATTTACGGAAATTATTTGACTTTTATCGAATCGTTACTCAACTTCTCTATCTTATCATAATATACATATACTTTATCTGGATGCAAAAAATTATATTGCCGAGTTGTCCGTTTTCATAAAATAAACTATAATTAGTATAAGATCTTAAAACAGTAACTTAATAAAAATAAATTAATGGTTCTAGAATTTTCAATCTTCACACTTCATTTCATGATTTAATTTTAGTATTTACGTCAAAGCCCATTATATGAATGGTAATTGTAAGCCTTTAACGGATTTAACAGATATTTTAGTGAGCATTTCTGAACCAAATAAGTCGTAGGGTTTTAAATAAATAAACCAGATTAAAAAACGGTTAAATATTTGGTATCTAAATAAACATTTAAACAAGTTTTTTAATGCGTGTTTTATAAACAACAACATGAAACGAAGATTTAACCCTTAAATGCATGATTTTTCCTTTTTGAATACAATCAATGTATTTGAATGTGTTGCGCCAAGCTATCAAATTTTGACAGTTAAAAAAGTGAACTGCCATATCATGAGAGTTTGCGTTCAAAAATTAAGATAGATATTTTTAGCACCTACTAAAAGTAAAAAATACTGTGTTTGTATTACCATTTAGAAATTATGCAAGGAAGAAAACACTGATGTACATATACATCGTCATACAAGTTTAAAAAACAAATTATTTTGAAATACAATTGTGAAGGTCAGGCTCAGTCTTAAAATTTTTGAAACAATTAATTTTTATAAAGAATTTCTCAAATAAGGAAATTATAAAATCAAAAGTTTTCTAAGCAATTATAATTAAAAAATATATCTTAATTAATTTTAAAAAGTCATTTTCGGAAATAAGCAAATTTTAATTGTAGAATTTGCTATAGAATTTTAATTGTAAAATGAAATTAATTGGGAAACAATGGATTTTTAAATAATTGATTTAAAATAAATATATAAAGACAAGGATAATTATGTTTGTACTAATTTTAAAAGTTATTCTAAAAAATAAAATAATGAACTTTGTTGCCAGAGATGTAAATTAAAAAAAACAGATAATTTTAAATTTTAAAGTCAGTTTGAAATTCTGCAAATTAAAGATTTGACAAATACTTAATTCTAAACAGTTTTCGTAAAAAAATTTAAAATCAAAACTTTTATCGTAATAATAATAAAAATTTGAATACTGTAAATTATTTTTTATATTTAAATTGTATTTAAAATTTGTATTGTATTTAAAATAATTGTAGGTAAAAAATGCTTTTAAATTGAAATATTGATAATAAATAAAACGTTAAAATCTTTTATTAATTAAAAACGTTTTCACAAATAAAAGAAAATAACATTAAACTAAATCTAAAATAATAAAAAAACATTTTTTATTAATTTAGTAAAAATATGACTACAATAAATTATGTTGGTTTTAATTAAAATTAAGTTGCATAAAATAGTGGAATGTAAATTTTCAAAATAAAGAGAATAAAATAAATTCAATTTTAAAATAGCTTATCAGTATTTATAATTCCATATTTTCATATAAAAAATCTGGTCAAAAAGAAAACGAAGAAAAGTTCCTCGACGAAAAATTGTTTGAATAATTGCTATTTGTGTTAGAAATAAAAGTTGGTGTTAATGAATTATAATTTTGATCAAGAACCCAACAACAATCATTCTTTATAATAATTATAATATTAACCCTTAAATGCATGTTTTGATAGAGTTTTTGAAATTGTGTTCATCAAAATAATTTTTACTATTATTCAGCTTGTTTTTGTATAACATCGCGACCATGTCAAATCACCACTAAACCTAATCTCGCAAACATTTTCAGGTAAAACACATCTCGTGGAATTTATAAAGGAATACCATCACTTTTTTAGGTGTCATATGGATACCAATGTGAAATCAACGATTGTTAATACATTTATATCCAGAACTTAATTCTAATTAATGAATCTGTGGATTCTCAAATTATTGAATTTTATGTTCCTTTGAAGAAGGTTTTTATAAGACATACATCTTTAATACATGATTTCATGGTCTTCCATAAATATAAGAAAGAGATCTAGAAAAAACACCACATTTTATTTACAAATATCATATTGTTGTTAGGTTTAAAAAATATTTTATTTATAAATTAAAGGCACTAAGAAATTCCAAACTGAAGTGAAATAAATGATGTAAAAAACTCAACAAAAATCGAATTCTGCTCAATTCGTAAATTGAAACCATAATTATACAAAATATAAATATTTTAATAATATGAAAGAAAACCAACATTCATCTCTCGCTGTTCGTTTCCGACAAATCGGACTTTCATACCTGCCTTCACTGGTAACAACGACCACCTTAAAATTAAAATATGTCAATTATATTTGCTGTAAATAAAAATTAAATGAAAGAAACGGATGCGTAATGGATGCCTAAAATTGTTAACTAGAATCTTCATATGGACATTCTAACTCATCTAAATCATTCATCCTTTAAAAATGACACCTAAAAGTCGCACCGTATTAATCAGTAAAAATAATTTTAAAAAATGACATAGAATTTGACTAGAAATTCGAGTATCGTTAACTATATTTATATAATTATTGAGTACGAAAAATATTACTAACTTTAAAATCCTCATTCTTCAAAACCATATTTTCGATTGAAATAATACCGACTGTTTTGAAAAATGTCTTTAATTCAAAATAATTTTAGTAAGCTAAGAAAGATTATTTGTTTTTTTAATAAATTCTGCGAGCTTTTTCGGAATGCCTGTCATTAGACTTACAATTGTAGTTTCTGTCACGTTTTTGGTTGCATTATTTTACTTGTTCCGAAAATCTGCAATTGTCTGTGCCACCTTGTTTGTCGTCTTTAATTAACTTTTTACCAGGGTCCAATATCTTTCGATTGGGCGAAGCTCTGGACAATTTGGTGGGTTTGCCTCTCTTTGCACCAAATCAACGTTATTGTCTTCGTACCACTTCTTGGCTGTCTTACCATAGTGGCACGATTCCAAATCCGGCCAAAAGAAAGTAAGACCTCCGTATTGACTTATGAATGGTAATAAACGCTTTTGCAAGCATTCCTTCACATTGACTTCTGTGTTTATTGTGCCAGATGTTACAAAGCCTTTACTCCTTTCCTGCATCCACATATAGCCTGCCACACAAGAATTTTTTTGGGAAACTTAGATTTTTTCTTTTTTCTAAAGTTTTCTTCAACTCCTTCTCTCTTAATTGCAGAGTAAAATACTTGTCCGGGTAGCTAGGAAAACTAACAGAGCACATAAGTCTCATCATCCATAATGCAACATTTTTTCTTCGCAAGAAAACGAGATTTCAACTTTCTGGCTCTCAACTGCGCCTTTACGTTCTTGTTAACGTTCTGGTCTGGTACTGTTTGAACTTTATACGTTTTGAAACCCACAGGCTGTTTAGTTTTCCGAACTGTTTTCTCTCTACAATTTGCATTTACCGCCAGTTTTTGATTTGATAGACGAGGATTTCTCTCTAACAGAGCCTTAACTTTCTTCACATTCTGTGTACACGAAAATCCTTTTCTTCTTCTCCGAGTTCAATTTTTCTAAAAACGTTCAAGTTCTCATTGAAGTTTTTAATAACGTTAGAAACTGTTTTCTGACAAACCTTTGCCTTTCTGGCAATTTTCTGACTTGATTGTGGATTTTCTTAAAATAAACGAATAATTAATTCGCGACTTCATGTTTCGGATGACATATTCATGAAAAATGAAATTTAACAAGTAATACTAAAATTAATTTTATTTTGATTATTTCAAACAACAGCCTACTTGATTAGTTTTTTTTGTAATTTGTGAATTTATGTTGGAGTTATAGAGATTTAAAGTTAGTAATATTTTTAGCAGTCAGTTATTAATTATTACTGAGAAGATTTATTAACAATAAACCCATATTGTTAACTTTAATTGTCTTAAATTGCTATTTTTTGTGGGAAAGAGATAAGGAAAGATATTATAGTTTTACTGAAAATGTTTGATCTCATGCTGTTTTTCGGATGAAAATAAGTTTAAGATCCTTTGGAATGACAGCAGCATTAAACTTTAGATGAGCAATGACAAGAAATTAAATGGTGACTGTCTCAGTGTAACAGAAAAGTTAAGCAATAGCATTATGCCTTAAGGCCGCATTACAAGCAAATGAATGGCTACAAGCTATATTCTGTTTTCGAAACCAAACAGCCCGACATGAACAACATTGGAACTTTATGGGTCATCAAAGTCAAGAAATTGGGACAGAAAGCATTTAGTAGCAAAGGAAAACTAATTGCAGATATTATGAAAGTTTGTTTATCACCAAACTACACTTGATACCTGTTTTAATTTAGTAATATCAATGCTTCGCTAATTTTAAGAACTGCGTTTTCGAACATTTAGTGCGAAAAAATAGTAGCTTACTTTATTTATATGTTTATACTTTATCTGTTTTATCAAATTTTATACTTTTGTTTAAAATTATCTAAATTTTCCGGTGGCGCTAATATTTTCTGTCAAACTATGCTATAAAACTTCGCGGCGTCTATGAGTAATCACTTATAAAAAAATGTAAAAACTATTGTCATATTTTTAAAATTTATTGATGTTTCAAACACTTTTTTTCAGAAAATATTTCAGATTAACATCAGAACTACGTGGATAATTTTATACCTGGAACTCTCATTTCGTCTCTTTAGATGAAATCCACAAAATCTTTATTTTAAGTAATTATAATTTCAGTTTGCGGTCTAGCCCCCCAGGGGATATTCCATATTATCGTTTTTATAGAGCTATTTGAACACAAACATGACATTCAAAACAAAGACATATAATTAAATACTTTAAAAACCAAAATAAATCTGTTTGCTTTGCAAATTATAAAGCCACTTTCTCCACTTCATTTTCACAGCGCTTTTCATGTAAGAACTTCGTACAGAGTTTATACACAATTCTCGTATTGTTTTTGCAGAGTTTCACTTTACAATTTCTTTCCCATTTGCAAAAGATAATTCTACGGAAGGTGATGCTTTTCGTTCAACGAGCTGATTAACAAGTTGCAAAATGACGTTTTTTCGAGGAATTGCAAAATTAATTACTTCTTTGTAACAAATCCACACATTTAACACATAAATGTCCCAGAGGTTGTGCCACACGGAAACAGGCCAACGACGAGTAGCGCTTCGAGTTGAACCGAGACGGAGTATGGCATCACCAGCATCAACCCCATATTTCTGGTGGTTGAAAAAATGAACAACAATGGATTTCTTTTTCGATGTGCTATCAACTGTAGGGGACGCATGTATTGTAAACAGTAGAGTAACACATTACATCTGCTTGCACTGATATTTCTCTAAGAGGGACATGTGCTTAGTATTGAAACAAACAGCTGATTCATGCAAATCGATAACGGTTCATTGTTTTTTAAGAGATCGATTCCGAATTCTCTGGGTCAAAGAAAGTGAACTGAGTGATTTCTTCCATAAATCCCTATAGTCAACTCAAAACCAATGAACTGTCTCAATGTTCCCATTGAGAACTCAGTCATCGTTCGATCTCCATGCATTTTAGTTCATTGGAAAATCTTTAGTAGCAAAGTTTCTTCTATTAAACAAGAAAATGAATCGATGTCTGATTTTAACTTGTTTTCCACAGCTGCTTTTATTCCTAGGTTTTCCGTAAATACATTAGACACTGGTGTTTATCCATGTAAATTATAGTCCTTTCCTGTGCTATTGATCATTCTCCACTCTTGTTCCATGTATTTAAGATCTTCCTGACTTTCATGAGAAATCTCTTTTTCATCTATTTCAGAGTTTTCGTTTCTTGAGTTAGATGAGGTATTCTGATCTTCAGTCTAATTTGAGCTACTCAAGCACTCATCTTTGTTATCATCTGCTGATTCTTCGTCTTCCAACTTCTCTATTGGAATATTCCACAGTTTCTCTAGGGCTTTCAGAGCGTACAATCATTTCGACATTCATAAAATATTATGGTTACACAGGCAAGGCGATCTTGTTTATCATAAAATATAACAACTTATAATTCATTTTTATCTGCTTANATGGTACGTACATCAAATTATGTCACCGTAAATATAGTATTATTCACCAAAAATAAAACAGATACTAAAATAAGTCGTTTATCTTGTTCCTATAGTCACTGTTTTATTTTTACTTACTGTGCTTCAATAAACTGATCGAATTCGATACACTTACACAATACCAAGAAAATATATGGATTTTCCTTTTTTATGCTGGTGTCTCATAGGAGGTTGCATTGGTTAACCCTTTCGTGCCGAAGTTTTCTAAGCATTTGCACACAATAAAAAAGTTTTGTTTAAAATCATCGTTTTATACCTACAGTATCGAAGTGTTTGTTCGCGCTGTGATTGTCTTTGTCCCTTACTTGAGCCCAATTTAAATTAAAATATTAAATGAATTAAAATTAAAGTAAAAATAAACAAGTAATTCAAATAAATAATATATATATATATATATATATATATATATATAAACAAATAAACGCCATTTAAAAATATATTTTAGGATAATATATTTCGACGGTTTAACCGTCATCATCAGATCACTGATTATGTTCTTTTTTATTGCTTTTATATAAGAAATAAATGATTGTGTAATCCCTTACGTAAGTAATCCTTTATAGTTTAGTAATTTTATAAGTAAGTTTAGTAAGTTTATAGTAATCCTTTATAATAATAAAAAAATAATAATATAATAATAATAATAAATAAATAAATTATAAATAAATAATATATAAATAAATTTATAATAATAAATAAAAATAAGTTATATGTCGAGTTTCATAAACATAATAGAATCATTACCACATCTACTGATACTATCAATACAGATAAACCCCAATAATATTTCCAAATTATAGAGACTAAAAACGATTATGAAAACGGAGACAGAGTAAATTGAAATATAATATGAAAAGCTCAAAGAGCACAAACTGTAAAAAGAAAATTAATTTGCTGACAAATATAAATTAAATTATGAAGCAAAGTGAATTCGGAATAAATCGAACACAAAAGAATAATTAAAGAAAAATAGAAATAGAAAATATAATTTTAACATAATGTTTCTGATAAAAATAAGGGAAAATAGATATAATATCAAGTAAATCTAGTTGATCACTCTAAAGTTTTCAAACAGCCAAGTGGGGAATATTTTGAATGTTTGATATTTTGTGTTTGAATGTGTATGTTGATTTGGAATTGTGTCTTTATTAATAAAATATTAATGAAATATTTTATTAAATAAATCCTTTTCAATATATATTTATCATCTACAAATTTTTGTGTGGATAAGGGTCTTGTTGATCTTAAAAGTAGGTTAGAAAATAATGGGTACAATAAAAATTATTTAAATAATTTGTTAAAAAATACAATTGACTCAATTCGTGAAAAATCTAATAATGAAAATGAAAACATTATAAATAATGATAGTGGTAATGTAATAAAAACATTAAATTTAAAATTACCATTTTCTAAATGCGTGTCTGATTTGAGGAAAGGCCTAATGAAAAAGGTTCCTTCGGGTTTTAATTTGTGGGTGATGTTCATAACTAATAAACTATCGAGATATTTCTCAAATAAATCAAAAACTCCATCGAGTGTCCAAGCTAATCTAGTATATCAATTTAAATGTCACAAGTGTGAATTATACATTGGAGAAACAATTTGTCATCTCCGCACTAGAATATCTGACCACACCCAATTGAGTAGGAATGCTCGATTCTAGATCACATTAAAAAATGCAGAAATAGAGATATAGTTAACTATGAAACTGAATTTACAGTTTTGAAGAAATATTTTGACACATATCATGAGAGGATAGTCACAGAGGCATTATTAATAAAGCATTTAAAACCATGCTTAAATGTCCAAAGTAAATTATCCAATCATATTAAAATCTTTTAATATTAAAAAAAATAATTGCGTAATAGTCAATGTACCATATAATAATGTATTCAGATAATAAGATTGAAGACTTGTAACTTGAACTTTACTTCACAACTGATGATGCCCGAATGGCGAAACATGTTTTGAAAAATAAAAAAACTTCTAAAATGGCATTTGTTCTTTATATATATATATTCTTAAATTGCTATCAATAGGTATATTTTATGCTTAAATCATAGACGAAAACCCCTATCGTCTCTTGCACTAAAGAGTACAAAACTATGATGAAATCAGAATTTTGGAAATATATTTTGACTACACTATTTTTGACTTATTACAACTCAAAAAATCTAAATAAAAAATAAATATTTTCCAAAGATTAGGAGTACCCAAAAGTAATCATTTTTTTCAATTGAAATGACATGGATTAATTTTGTAGTCTTAATTATTTATCCAATTTATTTCATATTCAGTATTACTAATAATAAAAAAAAACATTAGCAACACAATAAATAATAGCCAAATATTGTGTTTAAATCAGCTTAAGTTTACTTTGCTGCTTATAAAATGATTGCTTTTGGGTACCACTAATATTAATATACATGTTAATATAAATGATATACCGAAAATGAATATTCAGTATCTGATTTCAAATTGGAAATTTTGCAATATGTTTGTATACCAGAATGAACTATTGCTTTCTGATTTAATTTAACATCATATCTAAATATTTTTCCCATCGGTGCTTCAGGAGGATTCCAAGTTAAATTTGCTTCAGATCGACCAAGGATACTAACGTTGGGTCTATCTGGAGCGTGTGCCCCTAAAATGTTTTTTGTACAAAACATTACAATTTCTGAACTAAAATACCTGAATTTAAAGTAGTTGCTTCAATCTCTACAGCAGCTCCTTTTCCACATGCATTCACTGCACAAACCTTAATGAATAATTTGTTAATTAATTGAAAACGCAGAGTTTTAAAGGTCACTGTTTCTCAATCTTTGATAACATACAATCCAAAATTTTAGTATCTTGTAATAAAGGGACCCGAAAATTATTTATTCATGTTAGAATATATTACACAATAATAATTTTATATTATATTATATGTGGTTTGTACTACGTTGTCAGAAAAGTCTTTTCATTTAATACCAAAAATGTATATAGAGAAATATTAACAAATTATACTTGTTAACTCAGTTACATAAGTCCTTTGAACATCCATAAATTATATGTCAATGTATATTGCTGCCAAAAATATCCTGTTGTAAAAAGTGATTTATCTTCGTATTTTGCATAGTTATATGTGATTGATTATTTACTAAATTTTGTTTGTTTAAATAATATATAGTTTTTGTACGCGGTTTAAAATATAGTTTTGATTTGACTCTGAAAATAGATTTTAAAGAAACCAAAAACGTAACTGGCGACCCCGTCGAAAATATCAACGCAATTACGAGAAGTCAACAAAGAAATTTTGCTTGCGTCGCTGCCGAAGAAGACTCAAGAAATTCTCAATTTCAATATCCGTAAGTTTGACGGTAGAGATTCGCAAGAAGCGGGAAAATGGCTAAAGGATATTGAGGAATGGCTGTCATTAAATGACTTGTCTTTGGTGAGTGCATTTGATTTATTATTGTGTGAAGAAGCTTGGGAATTATGGAAGGATTCAAAAACGGATGAGATGACCCAGGTGGAAGCTCGAGAATGGTTTCGTGACACATTTATGATGAAGAAGTCAATCTTAGATAATTTCATGGAACTGGCGAATGTCAAGCAAGAGCCAAAAGAGAGATTTGCCACGTTTGAAATTCTGGTAAAGAAACTAATTAACAGTGTTTCAGACTCAGAGTTGAGTCGGGAACAAATTTTAAGTGAGTTTTAAACGAAACTGGTGCGTAGTACCGGTCTGAGGGATTCACTGACTCTGAAACTGGAAATGAAGAGAGAAGATATGAGGACACTGGCGAAAGTCTACGAAAACCGAGAGATCTCGGAAGATGAGAAAAGGGAAATAAGCGCTTTTAATAATAAGACAAATATCAAGCAGAAGAATTCCCAAAATTATGCGCAAGCTGTAAAATACCAACCAACAAAGCAATTTCAGTAGTCTAATTTTGGTCCCAGAAGATCAACGGATGAGAGATTCATAGATAGGGACTTTTCCAACCGGATTAGTCATACACGATCAGTCATTTCTGAATTCCGACAAACGCTGGTGAGACAGCAGCCTTCATTCTCTCTGAAACATAACTCGAAGACTCTATAATAGATGTAGGGGACTAACCCCGCCGCACGAGGAACGACTGAAATCGGGTCAGTGTTTTTGTTGCGGGGAAAATGATCACAGACGTTTTCAATGCCCATTGAAGGATAAATGTCTAATATGCGGTAAATCTGGTCATTGCTTTAAGAAATGTAGTCTTTTGCAGAACAGCAGTTATCAGAGGCCACGAACGATTTTATGTGTTTATGATGAAATTCACGACACGGCCCAATCCGGGGATGAATTAATTTTACATGATGTTGAATCGGAAAAAAACCGTAGCGATCCCGTTGCTTACATTTCGTCAATGGGATTGGAATAAATGATGAGAGCAAAAA
>MQRK01182920.1:3284-15023 GCA_001938485.1 Girardia tigrina | reverse complement strand
TCTTTAATAGAAAATTCGACATTTCCACTTGCTTCAGCCATTGTACTGGCAGTTGGCGCATTTGAATAAAAGTGAAAGTACACAAACTAATATCAGACATTTAAAATTTCAATTTCAATAGGCCGTAAACAATCAAAGGAATATAATTGAATATGAAAGTCTGCAGAAACCATAGCTTTTCTTTACTTTATAAGAGAAAAGGTCGAGTCAGACATAGATCACAGCATCATTCGAAAATGCTACACGAATTTTATAGAGCAATGCAATCTGTGTTTGCAGAAAAATTGTGAACATTTTGAACAATTATTGTAAAACCTTTTTCTTTTCATGTCTTCAAGTTGTACTGCGTAAAAAACCATGTCGTAATACATTTATATCATATTCAAAAAGTTTTACATTACATCGCAGTATAGTTCCATATCTTGAGACGACGACTTATGAATAGCACGGTATATATAATTTTATTTAGTTTTGCATAAATCATATTTTGTTTTTGTTTTATTAATTTTTACAATATTTATTAATTGAAAAATAATTTTAGATCTTTAAAAATATTTTAATGGACATGTCCTGTAAAAATTCAATTCCTAAATAATTTTTCTTTAATTTTAATTCATTCAATTATAAATTATTTTTAATAAGAATTTCCGAGGACAATTAACTTCAATAAAACATTATGATTTTTATTTTAGAACTTGATTTTAAAACATTTAATAAATTATTTTTTTTAATAAAAATTTTCCGTTGATAATTAAATTTAAAAAACATTATGATTTTTATTTTAAAAAGTATTACAAGATACATCAAAATCTTCTTTACAATATTCTTTTACTCCGAAACAGTTATTTTAATTGTGATTTTTTTAAAACCTATTTTTTTTTATAAATTAGTTGTTTCAATTTAATTAGTAATATATTATCATTACACTCTAAGTATTTTATAAAAACTTATTTCATTTTAATTAGTAAAAATAAATTTTAATTTATCTCAAATATAAATATGATTCTAATACAAAAAATATCAAAAATTTACAGTTCACCAAAAAAGAACCCCTAACAGTCTCGAAATTCTGATTTTATGGTTGTTATTTAATCTCGGTGTTCTGCCCAAACCTCAGGTTGCCCCGAGAATCGGAAGGTGGTAACAGAGCTACGCAAAAGATCATCATCAGTCAGGGGTTTAGCCAGGATTTCATTTCGAGGGTGATATTGATAATTACGTATTACTTTCAGTCCCACATACATACACACACTGATATCGTTAAGCTTTTTGGTGTCCGGTAAAATACCGCTTACATATTGTTTATTGTTTAACAAGAATGACAATTAGACACAGAAATTACAATGTATTCTACAAAAATTGTAAGGAGTAAAGAATTTAATGACTACAAGACATTTTTAATTATTTTTTTAATAATTTAAATTAAAAAGTTCAGTCTCCGTTGCGATTGACAAAATTCTTCCAGTACTTAATATTTTTATGAGAGTTAATTACAGTCAAAGCTGCCAAATTTCACGCTCCCTAATTTTACAAGCGGTGTATATATAGACAAAAATTTGGAACAAAAAATCATAACTTTTATAGAGTAAAATCTCAATAATTTCGCATTTTTCTTATTTCACATTTTTTTAAAAGTAAGAAATTAGACCGAATTTAGAGTAAATTAGAAATATTAGTAAATATGAATTTATAAATCATCTGTGCACATTTTTGCACAACTATTAAATAATATAGAATGAATCTTAATTGTACATATCAAATTTATATTTATTTGTCCCCTTCAAGAATTAAAAGATCACCAAACATTGACCTCGAAAATGTCAGTACCAATTCCAAATCAACAACTAATAACAAGGATAATAATACTGGTAATAATTTTCAATCAAATGCAGGTTCTATTAGTTAATCATATAAAAGAGCTAATTGAAATTTATGTTTCACTGAACTCTTAACAATTTTTTAAATAAATGAAAATATAAAAATAAATTTTAACTAAATTATTGTGTTGTTCGGGAAGTCATTTGATTTTTTTGCATTAAAGTAAAAGACAAATTTTTATGACGAATACATATTTTATTGAAATACATATTGACCATTGTGGTCCAATACCTTCTTCCATCTTCCTGACAGTAACATGATTCCACGTTCATAAAATATTTGTTCTTTGCTGCTAAAAAACTTTTCCAGGAGATTTTTAACATTTTCATTTGATCCAAAAGTNTTACCATCTAAATAATTTTGTAGAGACCGGAACAAATGATAATCAGAAGGTGCGAGGTCTGGAGAATATGGTGGGTGAGGCATGATGTTCCATCCAAGCTGTAAAAGCTTTTGGCGAGTTACCAAACTTGTATGAGGTCTGAAACATTATCTTGGTGAAACACTACACCCTTTCTATTGATCAATTCTGGCCTTTTGTGTTTAAGGGATTCATTTTATTTGTCCAGATGATGACACTAGACGTCCGAATTGATCGTAGTTTTGTCCGGAGGAAGCTCATAATATACGATTCCTTTGAAATCCCACCAAACAGATAGCATCACTTTTTTTATGAATGTCAGCTTTCAAAGTGCTTTGAGCAGGTTGATCTTTTTTACTCCAAGATCTCTTGCGTTTTACATTATTGTTTTGTATGAATTTTACGTAAAGTTCAAGAAAATGCAAGATACAGAAGCAAACAAATATACACAATATTCATTGACCTTGAAAAGGCATTTGATAGCGTCCCAAGACAAGTTTTATGGGATTAACCTAGAGGAATTAGAAAACAGGGTCACATACTAGATCTTATAATGCATTTTCACGAAGGTTTTTCACGTAGTATTGGGAAAAGTGTATTTAGTATGGATAAAGGGGTCAGTTAAGGCTATGTACTACTTATCTTGGTATTCGATTATGCAGTGAAAACCGCAGTACAAAAAGGACTATTTGGTGGAATCAAAATCAATTGCGGTAAAGGAAAGGAAATAAAATTAAACTGATTAGCGTATGCAGACGACCTGTGCTTACTGGACGATGATTACGGAAACATAGAGAAAATTTTTAAAATACTTAACACAGTGTATATATAAATACTTAACACGAGTATAGGGCTGAAGATCAACATTTGGAAAACAAAGATGTACAACTGCAGAAAGCGAACTCATGACTGGGATTGAATGGGTGGATGAGTTCAGCTACTTAGTCTCAATAATCGATTGGAGAGGAAGTTCAGAGAAAGATATCATATCAAGAGTTCAGAAAGGTACAGCAAAATTGAGAACACTAAAGCCAGTATTAAAGAACAACAAGTTGTCTCTCCGGAACAAAAGAAACATCCTTTCTAGCTGTGGTCTATGTAAAGGCCTAATACAAAAAAAAGAAGAATATTTTTTTGAGAGACAGGAATGAGTGTCTGAGTTATTTTGACTAGTTTGACAGAGTGTGATTATTTCGA
Organism: Girardia tigrina; assembly: GCA_001938485.1. Taxonomy (NCBI): domain Eukaryota; kingdom Metazoa; phylum Platyhelminthes; order Tricladida; family Dugesiidae; genus Girardia; species Girardia tigrina. Next base: position 11,587 of record MQRK01182920.1, on the reverse strand, counting down.
TAACACAAGCGATCTCAGAGACGTCATCAAGTGTTTCGGGAAGAGTTCTCTTTTCTTTGTATACATAACATGTCCCTAGAATCAGGTTATCTGGAGAAAGGGATGTGAAATGTCAACAGCACCGCGGTTCTTGTGGTGCCCGAAGCGCCCCTGGTGGTCCTTGAAAATCTGAGGGAGCAGTTTTAAATTTCGTTTCAAGCCGTACCGATATCCGCAGCAGGTCTCCAAGGTGAGCATTCATTAACCCATTTGACATCAATTATTTACTGTTTAATTTATTACTGCAATTATTTACTGACGCAAGAAAATCCAAATTATTTTTGTGTTATTACCGTTACCATTACATCATTTGGTTAAAACTTTTGGTGTGGTTAAGTGATTGGGTGATTGTGGAAAATCCAACTAAGTATTATTCATTTTTTTTATGTCAAAACTTGAATCTTGTTAAAAATTTTGCTTGTTTGTGTCTAGTTTTAAATATATATTTTAGTAATAATAATACTCATTCTTGTTAATCTAAAAGGGAAAATTCTTTGATTAATTTTTTTTTGGTTAATTGGATTAAACAAGGAATTTTCTCCACCTAAAATTACATTTAGCTGATATATTAGAAGCTCATTATTATATACTATTACAATACTATTACAACTACAGTTTTGCGGTGGGAAGCTAACTACCAATAACAACAACTATCAATATATTATAAGCCCGTTATCATATACTATTACAACACTATTACAATTACATATTGCTATAGGAAGCTATCAACCATTACAGTTTACTGCAGCAGTGAAAACTAGAGAAAAAACATAGATCATGTTCAAAAGCTGACAGCATTCCACAATTTATGTAGCAGAAGATCACTAGTAGTACATAAGACAGAGAAGATCAAAATTCAACAGTTAGATATTGGCTTACATCTAATGGATATCTCAGCAAAAAGATGACTTTCATACCATTCAAAACTGGAATTGGGTGAATGTCCGGAGAACCCGAATAATATAAATCAATGTGAGCTATTCGGAGGACAGAAAGTGAGTGGAAGAAAAAAGCAACACCTGATAGAATGTCTCAAAATTGACTTGAACTGGTTGTTTGGTGACCAGTTCAAATTTGATGATTGTTGCAGAGCACTCCAAAATGAAAATCTATTAACTGTGGATGCAAAAATTGAGAAAATCATGAATACAAGGAGAATTGTGCGAGAGGGAGACACAAGAAAAATGATGAGACACATCCTACCCAGACTAAGACCGCATGAATGTCCGATGGAATCATGTTTCAAAGCGTTCGCTGAGATCAAGGAGCTAAACAGACACTTAAGACGAGACCACATTGGAGTGGAGCATCTTATCAAACAACGCATCAAAGAGACCATCAAGACAACAACAAAAAATTCAGAACAGCCTACGCAAAAATGGGAGAGAAAGAAGAAAGAAAGATGCGTATGCCATCACTGCCCAAAAAAATACACTTCTGCAGGGCGGCTTAAGAAACACATCCAAAATAAGCACAAAGAACGACCAGAAGAGCCAGAACATTAGACAGCAGAGACCTTGGAAACACAGATGGAAGACAAACCTCAAACCAACCAGTCTAATTCTCAGTTGCCGGACGCAACTGTGAGTATGCCGAGAAAGCAGAATAAGAGATCGCTGAAGAAACGCTTAGAGACCAACTAGCTGACATGAAGACAAAAAGAAGTTTTCAGTGCCCATTTCGCGGATAATACGCGTCCACTGGAACAGCCAAATGTATGTAAGGTCATGGTACCAAGTTTCGTAACTGATCTTTCATCACTGGCAAACCTCCTGTTCAGAGGCAGAAAGCTACTGACCCTGTAGGAGGCCTATCGGGGGGCCCTTAGGACTTTAGTTTGAGTGGACCCTATAAAAAGCCTTTAAAAAAATATGGGAGGCCCATACACGAACGGTGACAGTAAAATGTTTTATTTAAAAACAAAATAAAGAGTCACATGACTCTAATAATAATTATTTACTGCGTAAAACTCAGTTTTGAATAAATTAATTCCCAAAACATATTATTATATACATATCAATGCCATAGTCAGGAATTTTTTCGGGGTGGGGCTGTTGTTCTCAATAAAATTTTATAAATGAAGTAGGGGTAGGGAACTATAACTTGATTTAATGCCGCTAACGTTTTCGTTGTTTTAACAACTTTTTGCGGTAATGTTTATGAACAACGTATGAAAATTTTTGACTATAGAAAAACCTTTCTATTATTGTCTTTAATATAAATTTATCGCAATAAAATACTTTTCCTTAAATACTTGAAAAAAATTTAAACAATATCTTTTGTAAGAAATATTTTTTTGCAAACGCATAATAAAATAAAATGAACACCTTTAGTTATTATGTTCTTTAATATTATTTCATAAGTAAATAATTACATAAGCGATGATATATTTAGCTAGTAATTTATAAACAGAAATTTTTGCGACTTGGTTTTAGACTAAAGCGATCCACCACAGAATTATTGTCCACTTCAATGCCTAAATCTCAGAGAATGAAAAGCAAAGCTAAAGCATTGATCCTTTTTTCATTCAAACTGTTTCCTAAATAATTTTTAATTGTCGTCAAGATTGAAAAGCTTCTTTCAACAGTTGAATAGGAGACTGGTAATTCTGACAAAATTAACAGAAGTATCCGAATATTAGGAAATTGATGCATGTTACAATCTTCTAAGGCATCAATAGCGTTTTTGGTTTTTCTTGCTTAGTTTTCCACTTTTGTCGCAATAGTGACCATTTTCCTAATAATATGTCTTCATAAGGTCCAGGAAGATTATATTTATAAAAATGAACACAATCTTCAAAAAATTCATATTGAACATCACTTCTTTCGCGTGAAATATATTAAAATAAAATTATTAGTACTTCTTTTACAATTTTACAAGAAATTTGTCATTTAACGAAGAAATTAAATCATTCATAAAAAGAATTAAAACTGATATGCGATAATATACTTCGAGATCTGTTGATGATATTGTTAACAGAACTCACATATTTGACAGAACATTTCTTACATTCACAATTTTGATAATCTCGATGACGATCAATAGTATTGCTTTCACTTAAATTCATTACTCAATGTTTAATACTTCTCATCTCAATCTGAACTAACTTGAAGAAGATTATTTTATTTAAAATATTTTTTTTAAATTTTATTGGCTAAAATAAAAATACTTTTTAAACTCATTTTTAAACATTAATTTGATTTTAATTATTTAAAAATTTACAAAATTTAAATGAATAAAATTATTTAAAATTGACAATAATAAAAATTAAAATTTGAATATTAAATCTAAATTTAAATAAATTAGTTATAAGAATTAAAATATTAATCATCCATCTGATTAGGAGAGGCACAATCCCAAATCAACACACAACATTTAAATAGGCAAACACTACACAAAAACATCAACACACCAAATATTCCTCACAGATATATTACAAAGATATTTATTAAATTTTGTAATTCTTGGAATAACCACCTCTAAAATTAAATTATCACACATTTGTTTAGTCGAATATATATAGAGCCGAATTCAATATCTTCATTCTTTCTACCATTCTGAAGAACTTGAACTACATCTTTTAGTGTTTACATAGCGTTTATAATGCCTAAATTCCCAGTCTGTAATAGTTTTGATAAATTATAAGTTATTTCTAATCATTTGCCTTAAACAAAAACTGTAACAATAAATTTGCACTTAGTAAAGGAGTTTAACAACAAGTTCATATTCTGAGAATGATTGAAGACTGTTTCTTTGATTTCTTTCAAAGAAGCATTAATTGGTTCAAGAATATCTGTAAAGAGAAGTATAACTTCATACCTTTTACACCATCTGTTTTCCAGTTTTTGTTAATTTGTTTGATTTTCATTGAATGAGCTATTTTTTTTATTTTATGCTCTAATATTTTAGTTTGCCTTTGACTTAACAAAAAGAAACTGCACGTTTCAGAAATGATTCACATAGCATTTCTAATTTCCTAAATTTTAGAAGATTCCATTAGGCACTGATTTAAACAAAGAGATACAAAATGTCATATTCTTATAGGGCTTTTGGATATGTATTTCGGATAATTTCCAAATAAAACTTGCTTTTAAGTTCTAAATTAAGAAATACTATTTATTAAAACAATTTTGTTTATTGATATTTAAATATTTTGTTAAATATATATATATATATTTTTCAAATATATTATCAATATATTTCTTCTACTTAAATTACTTTATAACCTTAAATTAAAAAAAATCATTAATTAAAACATGAAAACATCTTTAGTTCCTTGTTATTCATTTATTTGTTTAATAAAATATTTTCGGAATAGAATTTAGGAATGTAATTTTCCTCAGCCTATTTATTTTCTATTAAAAAAAATCATCAAAAATTTTAAATTTCTTTATACATGAAGGCTTCGATTTCGGGGTGGTCTGGGCCTTCTTAGCCCACCCCTCGCTATTGAATTGATAAATATTACTATATCTAAAATTCACATCGAATAAAACTGTCAGAGATGATTATCATTCATATGAGAGAAGAAAGAGAAAGGAGGGTAATCCAAACTTTATAATAATAAATAACAAAATATAATGTAAATAACATTATTCCGAACACTCGGTATGTTCCTAATCATCAATTCGTATTCCTTACGCATCATAATACTCTTCTTGACGAGTTGATTTCGCTTCTTAAAAAAGCTCACACTGGGTACCCATTGTAGCCCCCTGTTTTTATCAAAAACAAGATGTTTTTAAGAAACTTTCTGATAATTAATTTCAGAAATAATTTGTTTATTTCAATTTTTGTACATGCTCAGCCTTACGAAATAAGCTCGATTAGTGTCGGGAATAACTAATATAGGAAAACTTATTCTATCATTCCTGCGGTATGAATTAAGTTGGAATATAATTTATAAACTAAAAAAGTTTCTGATGAATTTAATTAATAAAATACAACAAAAACAATTTTTATTTACTTAAAATATACATTATAAATATTGTTTCATACACAAACTAACTTTCATAATTTTTCGATTACCTTTTGTAATTATACAAGTTAAATCTCCATGTTTCACTTTAGGATTCATAATATCAATAAGTATAATTTATTTAATATTTACAATCTTTTTAGAATACTTAAACAAATTAATAATCACAACTGTCCCCTCTTTTATAATTCGTTATTTTTTCTTAATCCACTCAATTCTTCGACGAATTATGTTTCAATCTTTCACATTATGTAGTTCCAATTGGTGTGGCGATATATGTCTTAAAATTTGTTACGGTCCATGGAATGGGAAAGTGTCCTTTCTCAGTAGTTCTACAGACCTAAAAATGTTCGTAAATTTCGAGTACACTTTGGAATCGGAAAATTTTGAATTTCTGCCACTTTCAATTTATTTGTTGAGATACCTTTGTTAATTGTATGTCCCAGAAATACTAGCTCCTCCACTCCGAATTTGCATTTCCCTGGATTGACTTTTAAACCTGCTTTCTTCAGTCTATTCAGTACTTCTTCTAATAGTCTCATATGATCCTTCATTGATTTTGAGTAAATTAAGACATCATCTAGGTATATTACTACTCCAGAGATTACCTTATGATTATCTACTCTAATGATTATTTTATTTTTTCCTCAACATATTTTTTTATTCGATTATTATACTTCTTATTATGAGTTTATCATTTTCATATTAGAGATTAAAGTTAAAAGAACATGAACAAATTATATGTAGACATTGTTTTATTAAAATATAACAAGAAAACAAAAGAAAATGCTAATCAAAAGCATTCCACCCATCGTCCCTAGTCATACAAATCTGATAGATTGACAAGCTCTTCACCTTTACCAGTTGTGATAGAGCGGAACTGTAGGCGGTCACTATTCTCCTTCAAAACCTCAAGTTTTGACTAAAATTCCAGCCATTCTTGTTGTTCTATAGTCTCTTGGAAATTATTTGTTGGAAAAAAACAACGAAATTTGATGCGAGGCATCAAAATCAGAAGACTCTCTTTGACTGGTGTCATTTCTGATTACCGTCTTTCTATCTTAGACATCAACCTCAATACGACTGGTTTTAAAAACAACTTGTAGCTCATTCTTGGCCTGTTGAAACATTTGAGCCTTTCGCTTCCTCTGCTCCCGCCGCTTCTGGGATCGGCGAAGATGATACCACATCCTCTTTCATAATTGACCCATAAATGTTTGGATTCATCACCAGAGGCTTCTTTTCCGTATTTGATCCAATCTTGCTTGCTGTTTCTATAATTATTTTCGGTTGCTCTTCTGAGACCTGTTCGATCACCTTCTTGTAGTAGCTGGACATATTTTGTTGAATTCTCATCTCGGTGACCTCGTTTTGCAAGGACTTTATTTTTTGTTGTCCTAACAAATATTTGTCCACAACCGGTTTATGAATTGATAGAAGCACCGAATGCTTTCTGTAGTTCTCAAATTCCGTTTTCCTCTTCGTCAATTCGTCATTCAGCTTGGCACATTTTCCTTTCCATTTCTGCAACTCCAAAAGTACTTCTCTTTGTTGCTCTTTGCTTTCGTTATATTTTCTATTTATGCTGAATAAAGACGATGAGTGAATTACACATAAAAAAATAAAAATAAAAAAAAACAAAAAAATAATTGATGGAGGCTAAGAGAAACGAATTCTCTTCTAGAAATAAAACTTGGCAAAGACTTTCTCAAACTTCAAGATCGTCAATAGTCTCGGTAGGCACTATAAGCACCTGCCGTTAATCTATTAACAGATCGGCAGTCATCAAATTACCTCACAATTTGTTCATATTCCCTACCTGATCGTCAATAGTCTCGACAGGAACTATAAGCCCCTACCGTTATTTATCGACAGATCGGCAGCCTTGAGGATGTTCCAAAACCTCCATTAACTTAAAAAAAAGAAATAAAATCTAAAAATTACCTAAGTACAAAACAACTTTTTTTAAATAAAATTTATTCAAAGAAAAAGTCTGATCAAGTGCACAAATTCGGATGAATTTATACCAATCTTTCGTCACAAAAACTAACAGAACCAGCAAGCAGACAATTCTCGCAGTCAACCTTCAATCATCAATCACTAAGTCAACAGTCCTCAGATAGAAACAACCCGGCCAAAATTCCGATTAAACCCACGTCAACAAATTAGGCCATCAAATTCTCACAAGAAAATATTCAAATCGACAGGATCCAAGGTGGACAGATAACGGTAGTAATCGCCTTTCATTTTCAAGAAGAACACTTTAGCTTCACCGCCATTTGCAACCACTAACAAGAACTCATCGAGTAAGGCTATTATATCAGCGCAGACTTCTTTCAATTCTTTTTTAATTTGACTTCGGTAGGCTTTAATCAATGGAAGTCGAGAAGGATGTTTTTGTTCGGCTTTTTGTTCGATGCTACTCATTATCCTCCACGATGCTCTCCGACTTCCGATTACGTTTTTGTATGCAACGGATAATAAGTTACGCTCTTCCATGTTCAATTCGCCGGTCATTTTAGCGACATCTCTCACCGCATCAACCATTTCATCATATCTTTCAACCTGTTAAGCTAATTTAGCTCTATAAACTTTCGTTTCTCTATCGGCTATTTCGTTTATCAATCTACTTCCTCGCGTTCGTTCGATTAAACAAATTATTTTTAAAAAAGAAGTCATATTTTTTTTGATTGAAAATTAAACTTGACAATAATTGGTAACTTTTATTTTTTACGACACTTTTTTTTTAAATTGAAACAAAGACATTGGATCTTTCTTTGTAACCGTTTTTAAAAATTGTGATTGCGATTCACAATTAAAATTCAAGACACACACAACCAATCAATTAACATATCATTCACAAATTACATTCATCATACATTACATATCATACATTCATCATACATTACATACATTACATACATTACATGTATTAACATACATGCATGCAGACATTACATTACAAACACGCATACATACACAGTGGCAGAGAAATCCATTTATTAGTAAAAATGAGGCTCAAAATTTATTAATAATTTCCAAATTGCATTCCAATGTGATCAATATTTTTTTTTGAAAAGATCGTTGCCTATATTGGTCAACAAAAGAGTTTATTTATTAAATCAAACAAACATTTCGCCACCCATTTTAAAAAAATGATTTATTTGTTTTTTTTCTTTTCTCTTAGTTTATTTTAATTTATTTAATCATTTATTTTATTTAATTTCTTTTTAATTACCTTATTTATTTAATTTAATTATTTTAATTATATATTTTATTTATATAC
>MQRK01182889.1:40800-72344 GCA_001938485.1 Girardia tigrina | reverse complement strand
TGAGATATAGGCAAAAGTAAATGGCCCATTCTTGACAAGATGAAATACAGTGAAGGTATATGAAAAGTGCTTAATGACAAGATGAAATACAGTGAAGGTATATGAAAAGTGCTTAATAAATGATATTATAAATAAAATTGTTGGATAATAAAGTAATTATTGAAACGAAATGAAACTTTTGGTTCTAACCACATGTTTTCTGAACCCACCAGTTTAGGCTGTGTATAGGGCATATACAATGTGTACATGAAGTTCGTGTACTTCTAGGATATTTTATATATATACATAAAAACAGTACATATACCCAGAGATCTAGGAGTCTTCATGTCCTCCTTGATATACACACTTTCACGAAATTCTTCATTATTCCTGAAGTGTCTTTTAGCGATGTTGGAATTTGTTACTCCCCACAAGGAGTTTCCTGGTGTTGTAAGGTCCAGGCTCTGTGGTAGACATTTCAATGGATCTGGACTTGTTGGTGAACCACGCCCAATCTGGTGGCCTCGAAATTGTTCATTGAGAAACTTGTGCATCTGAATAGCATAGTGAGCTGGATCTTTGTCCTACTGTAACTACACAGCATCCATGATACCCTTGTCTTGCAAATGAAGTGTTGACCATTTTCGAAGAATTTTAATTCATATGCTCTAAAAGAATATGGTTCGAATAGGTATCGTGATTATTGGGTTTGGATTCCAAACTTAAACTCATGACACAAAAATTTCTTTCTATCACAAATAAAGTTTTTCAAACAAATATTTCTGAGGAAACTAAGCACTTTCTTTTTTTTCACAAACCATTATAAATAAAAATAAATATAAATATAGATATTATTTATTAAGAATTTAAATTTTATACTCGTCTTTTGTTAAAATTATTAAAGTATATTATTAAATTTTTTTCTCAAAGATTTGATTTTTTTAATAAATTTTCATTTTATTTTTTATGTTTAATTTAATCGTTTCTGAATTACATTTCCATTTCAATAAAATCAAATTTTAAAAATAAAAATAAAATAAAATTTTTATTTATTTTATTTTAATCGTTTTTGAAATTATTGTTATTAAATTTAAATAAAAGTTACAAAATAATATTTTGGTTTATTATCATTTCAAAAATTAAATATTAAGTTTTATATTCCCAACAAAATTAAAATTTACTTTATTACTTTATAATAAATCTTTTTATTGATTTAAAATTAAATTTTAATAGACCTACCGTAAAATTTATTTAAATTTTACATATATTAATTTTTACATTAAATTGGAAAAATCTTATTTTAACATATCGATAACTCTACTTTACGAACTGTAATTATTTAATTATTAATTTGATCAGATTTAAAATTCAAAAATTTTATGAACTCACCAAAGTTCCTAACTGTGATGAACCCCCAACCCATATGGTATGAGGCGGATTCCTTTCTAACTCTTACACATAAAATGGATTTTCATCAGACAATAAATCACATTTCTTATGGCAGCTAGAATATATCGCATATTCGTCAAAAATTAACACGCTTGAGTGAGACACTTCATTTTAAAATAAAACAAACAATGCGCGACAAGCTTCAACTCTCCGTAGCATATCATGTCAGATAGTTCATTCACAAACATTGGTCTAAACTCTTTCATTTTCAAACATTTTTTAATACGATCATGCACTATCAACCGCGGTACTTTAATACTAGTATAAATAAGTTGAATATGATTAAAAATTGGAGATTTTAATCAAAGAATAATATGTCTATTTCAAATAATAATTTATATTTATTACTTTAATTGTTCATTTTTAGTCCGTTTTTGGTTTTTTTAAATAAAAGAGTGAAATAAAATAATAAATAATTGAAATTAAACGAGAAACAATAAATTTTTAAGATACAGATGTATGCTACCGCAAATAATAAAGAATGGACAAAGTTCATAATACTTAAAAATAGTTTCTTTTTACGTTACGGTTAAATATTACGGTTGATAAAACTATGGAACCAAATGTATATACAACTGGTTTATATGTATATTTTAAGTAACCTAACAAGTGCTTTTCTAAATGTCAGAATTATTTAGTGGGCACTAAAACAGATAGGAAACACTTGACTTTCATTGAATTCATAAACCAAATATCTGTCACGGAAAGTTTCTGTGTAATTGAGGAACTATTGGTTTTTAAAGGAAAGTTTAACTGATTTTATTCACCTTTTCACTGATCTTAACTCAAAAGTTATTTAAAATATGAAGATACTCTTAGTATTCTATTATTTACTTTATTTTGTTTTAGTTTTCTGACAATATATATATATATATACAGGTAGTTGTCGACTTACGACCACGATTGGTTCCGACAGACCGGTCGTAACACGATTTGGTCGTAAGTTGAGTAGGCTATATGTACAGTACTGTGCAACTGGTACAACTGGTTTAATATTTGCAAAACATACAAAATTACAAAATACAGGTTTAAAAAATAAAATAGGAAACATTTTTCCAATTGCAAAGCATAACATATACAAATATATAGACATGTAGGAAACATTTTATTTGCCGCTGGTGTAGATAAAGACAGGCGTAGACAAAGACAACTTCCTCTTAGTAGACATCTTGGGAGGGATTTGATGAAAAATATCTAAGACAGAAGGGATTACAGTTGAAATGGTACACGCATATATGGTAGTGCTACCGGAACCTGGTATACACTGTCGTACGCCGCGGTTAGTGATTGTGGTCGTAAAGTCGAATGGTCGTAAGTTGCATAGGTCGTAAGTCGACGACTACCTGTATATATAATATTAAATTGTAAATGTCCCAATCACTGTATTGTCAAAAACTTATGAAATCCTACAAATAAATTTATAAGAAAATTATTATATAGAAATTTCAATATTTATGCAAGATCGTTGTGAGGAATATTTTAATTTGTTTGAATGTGTAAATGTAGTGATGCTGTATGTTGATTTAAGTATGTTGAATTTAGAATGGTGATTCTCCCACCCAGATGGAAATTGGTATTTTTTATATTTATTATGATTGAATATTCGAGCAAGATTAAAATAATATATTTTTTATAACTTTAAATTTTTAAAATTAACAATGAAGATTTAGTTTAATATTTAAAAAAAACAAAAAGAAAAGCATTTAATTAGATTTAAATTAAATTCATTTTTAACAATTTTATATAAAGTTTTTATCATTTTGATTTTTTATACAGAAATGGTTGAAATTATTATTTTTAATTAATGTTTTTTAGAAATTTAATATTTCAAAAAGAATTAGAAAAATTATTCGAATAATCATGATTAAAACTTGAGTTGTAATGACTTTAATTATGATAAAAATGCAAATGAAAATGTCTCAATGTTCTTAACAATGGTAAAAGTGAATATATTTTAAAGACAAAAAGGATTGGAAAAATTGTAAAAAGAGTATGATAAACTTGCGTTATAAAGATATTGAAAAGCGTGTAAGTCTATTACTTTAATTTTATTAATAATATTTATGTTACATGTATAATTGACATACCATTATTATAATTGTATTATATTCACCAAAAAAACTATCATCAGATTTATAAGAAACTGAGACTGGTCTCAACATGGTGACAACTTTAGTACAAATTAATTAATTATTTTATTGTTAATATATGTAGTGACCTACATGTGTGTTTATATTGTATATGTATATATATATAGGTATTTGTATGTATTTTTTGTTTGTTTATTTTTTGTGTATATTTTACATTAATGAAATTAATTATTAAATTGATTTTTTTATGGATTGTAAAATGAGAGTATGGAATTGTTTTAATACTAAATAAATTTGTTGGACAATTTATCAGTCTTTGATAACTTTTTTTGGAATAATGTATTTGGTGTTTAATTCAATTTCGTCATTGAATTATTATTTCAGTAAATTGAGGACATCATCTGTACTCAACAATATATTTAAGAACTACCTCACTATATACATCAAGGAACTTTATCATACAGCAAATAACATTAACGGAAATTGATTTAATTCTAAATATAATGTTTGATGAGATCGCAATTCATTTGTCATTAAATTCTAAAATAATTAAATTGCATAGAATTTATCTATAAAACAGAATATTTGTATTTCTAATAATAGAAAAATATTAATATTTCGATAACAAATTAATGGAAAAAATAATTTATAAAAATCTCAATAATCGAATCATTTGCGTAGGAAAAGTGTTGATGAAATATTCTTAAGTCGAATTGTCATTTGAGTCCGTTTTATTTCAGAATCAGAAAACTTTGAGTAAAATTCAGAATGCCATCTGACGACAATCCAAACAAAACTCCGCTAACAACGTCTTGTTAAAAGATTTCGTGTTGACAAGGTTTAATGATCTTTAACAACAATAATCGGTCGATTTGAACGGTTTTAATCTATTTTATCAGTAGTTTTCTTTGTATGAAATCGCAAAATTCAAAATCAAATGCAACGACGGCAATTTGTTTATTAAACAAATTCAAATTGTTCATTCAAAATCAATTGATTCAATAAAACAAAGGAGTAAATTATCAAATTGAAAGACCAAGATTTTTTTCAAGAATTTCTTTTTTTTAATTCAAAATTATTTTATTTATACTTTAAATTTTAATTGGAGCTACCAAAATATTTAATTATACATCTTTATAAAAATTTACAGATAATTATTGAAATTAAACATTAAACAGTTAAAATGAGAACGGATGAAAAAGAATGTTTCACAGTTATTTGTGTAAGAAAAAGGATCGACGATATTATTAGAAATATTATTATTTTAATAGTTTGCTTAATAATAAACCATTGACAAAACCATTATGCAACTGCGATGATCCAAAACTAACTTTCAACTCTCTTCAATTTGATTTTCACCTCGAAATTCAGAGACATTCGTCTAACCTATTTGATTCCCTAACAATGACAATGTTGAAGACCATATTTTATTAGAATCGAAGATTATTTTGCTCTTGAGAATTCAACCCGTTTATAAATCTTATATCATCTTAGTAAAAAAATTGAATGAAACACCTTATATTAATGTTACATAGCTTATGTTAGTTTGAGTTTCGGAAAAAATTTTTAACATTAAAATTAGTTACATTAGTAAATTATAAAACAATAAATATATGTCTGAAAATGTCAAATTGTATTTATTTTATTTGCAACCGACTAGCCGAATTAACAAACTCGGCAAATTTTTAAAAATAATTTTTGATTTAATTATGAAATTAATATTAAAAATTCTGTATTTATTATGAAAACATATCAATTTAATATGAAAAAATGTTTTATAAATACAAACGTTTGTAATTCAGCTTGTCATCTAGAAATTTGTAATAACTATGAATAAAATTTTAACATTTTATTTTTTTCTTTATTAAATTGAAATTTTTTCATATAATATTTATATTTTTTCACGTTAAATTGATATTTTTTCATTTTAAATACATAATTTTTACATATTAAATTTACTATAACATTTAATTAAATTAAAAATTGTAAAATTAAGAAATTCGAAAATTGAAGATGTGGTAAAATTTCGAAAATATAAAAGTTTAAAAATCATTAAAATATTGAAATATGTAAAATTATTATAAGAAAAATTATAAATAGTAAAAATTGTAGAATTTTAAAAATGGAATCGTGAATTATAAATTTGTAAAATGGTAGTTTGAGTAATTATGAAATAATAACATTAAATTAATATTTATAAAATATTCATATTCAGTGTGAGATATTTAAAATAGAATTATTTTAAAATCTCGATTTTTAATAATAAAAAAACAAATGAAGTAAATCATAAAAGTAAAAAGTAATTTGATAATAACATAAAATATCTTGAAGTAAAATAATCCATAAATAACACATAAAATTAATACCAAAATTTACAACATATTAATTTTTATATACTAGAATCATTAGGTCGAAAATTAAGATAATTAATCAACGGGTTCTAAAAAATATATGAACAATACAAATATACCGTGCGATTCATAAGTCGTCGTCTCAAGATATGGAACTATACTGCGATGTAATGTAAAACTTTTTGAATATGATATGAATGTATTACGACATGGTTTTTTACGCAGTACAACTTGAAGACAGGAAAAGAAAAAGGTTTTACAATAATTGTTCAAAATGTTCACCATTTTTCTGCAAACACAGATTGCATCGCTCTATAAAATTCGTGTAGCATTTTCGAATGATGCGGTGATCGATATCTGACTCGACCTTTTCTCTTATAAAGCAAAGAAAAGCTATGGTTTTCTGCAGACTTTCATATTCAATTATATTCCTTTGATTGTTTACGGCCTATTGATTGATTATCCGGTTATTCAATATCTATGAAATTGAAATTTTAAATGTCTGATATTAGTTTGTGTACTTTCACTTTTATTCAAAAGCGCCAACTGCCAGTACAATGGCTGAAGCAAGTGGAAATGTCGAATTTTCTATTAAAGATAAAGTTTTCATGACTAGTCATGCAATCGTTTATGAAAGCTGCACAAAAGCGTGTCAAATTTTTAAAGAGCGTTTCAAACGTGAACCGCCATCGAGAACAACGGTTCAGCCTTGGAAGAAGAAATTCGAAGAAACGGGGAATTTGTCAACAAAACTGCGACCATCTGATGAACACATGAAGGAAAGTGTTGTTCAGTATGTGAAAGAAAACGATACTGCAAATCAACGACGGGTTACACGTGTTCTTGGTACTTCGCAGATTTCAGTTCATCGTTACCTCAAGCAAGAAAAGGTAAAGCCTTTCAAGTTTTCTTTTCAACAAGAGTTAATAGAACATGACCCATATCGAAGAATTGAATTTTGTTCTTGGATAATCAACGAAAATGGCACCAATTTTTGCAGAAGAATTATTTTTTCTGATGAGGCATCGTTTTGCCTTAATGGTCATGTGTGAAAGCATAATCTTTTTAATTATTCTGAAGAGAATGAACATCGTTTGATTCGTGTGCCTATGAAATCGCCGGGATTAACTGTTTGAATAGCTGTTTCCTACGACCTTGGAATAACTTTCAGTATTATCCGTGAAACAATGAACCAGGTACGATATGTTGACGTTCTAAATCAAAAGTTGCTGCCTTTTGTTGGGGACAACACGCAACACTGGTATCAACATGATGGCGCACCCCCGCATTTCAGCATTGAAGATGAATTGGTCGTAAAGGACCCCAGGAATGGCCACCTCGGTCTCCCGATTTGACGATACCTGACTTTTGACTATGGAGTTATGTCAAAGATCGAGTTTACGCCATCGAAAATAACTATCTGAACCTCGACGAACTACAAGGCTCCATTTCAAGAGTGCTGTCAGACATCGATCACCGCATCATTCGAAAATGCTACACGAATTTTGTGGAGCGATGCAATCTGTGTTTGCAGAAAAATGGTGAACATTTTGAACAATTATTGTAAAACCTTTTCCTTTTCATGTCTTCAAGTTGTACTGCGTAAAAATCCATGTCGTAATACATTTATATCATATTCAAAAAGTTTTACATTACATCGCAATATAGTTCCATATCTTGAGACGACGACTTATGAATCGCACGGTATTTTTGTTTAAATATTCGAATATTGTTGAGTGATTTTTTTCGAAATAATATAGTTTGGAACCGTTTTCCTTGTCTTATTAAATTTTCAAAAGCGAAGTTATTTTATTAACGTTGGACGACAATGAACTGGCCGGGATCGGAGCTTACATTCATAATATTTTTATTTAAAATAATTTGAAATTAATAAAAACAAAGGTTCTTTAAAAGTTTGTATGTTTGAATGTTTGAAAAAATATTAATTTTGTTATGATTTTATCTCTTGATATCGAACCTAACTGTTCTTCTTTGCTCATGATTAAATCATGGGTAAAAACGTTTTATTAAAGTGTTTCTGTAAATATGTGTTGATATAAAAACATTTTAAATTTATGTCATAAATTCTTAGAAATATGAGACAAATCTTTGTATTTCCAACTGTAAAATAGTAAAGAAACTTGATACTAATGAACACGAAATGATGAACATTTTGTATTATGTTACACATGAATATATTTTGGTTGCATTATATTCTAAATTCATTTTAGAATAAACTTTATTAATAAAATTTAAAACGATTAGAATTTTTATATTTTCCCGACCAACAAATCACAAGTTAATTTGTTTCTAATAAAGTAAAAATCTGGATTTGAAGGTCGTTAATCGTCGTATTTGATTTTCCTAACAAAAGGTTGTCAAAATGATTAAAAATTGATTTGAATAATTTATGGCAAATGAGACTGGAATTTACATGCTCGTTCTTGGAAGAACAGAAACAAGAAGCATTTCGTCTTAATCAATTTCCGAAAATCACAAGTGATTTCTTATACATTTCATAACTCTATATTGGAGTACTCCTGTTGTAGATCTAAAAACATTTACCACTAACTTTTTATGCTGCGATTTTTGTTTCGAGAAGTCTTTTTATGATTTATCTTGATTAAGTCATTGTATGAAACGTCATTGGTTTTCATACAATGTTTATCATGGACCCCGATGTGTTAAGAAAATTATCATTTTTCCTGAGTAAGGCGCTATGCACTCGAGTAAACTTCAAAGTTGTATAGTTTTGTATACTTATGTCTCCTTTGGTATTTCCGAAATTTTGGAAAATGGTTTGAAATAGTTTTAAAAGATCAACCCAGTTTAGCTAAAGGTTGTCAAAGTGTAAAGCGTGGATCAGCTTTGAATAATGATTTCAATTAATTTTTGTATTAGCATAATTCCGTCAAAGACCCTCTTCATCTTTATGGCTCTCATTTCAATCATAAAATTTCTTAAACTTACGTTGAACTTATAAAATGCCTTGTTGACAGTCTTATCAATTTTGATTTCATTTTGAGTTTCATTTAAAATCGTACAAAAATATCACTCTAATTTGTTTTTCTCTTCATTACTTTAATGGTTAAATAATACGAGCGGTGATCCAAAAGTAATAACAATCAATTAGAAACAAAAGTGATAATGCAAAAATAGTAATTTATCTCTTAATTCATTTCGAAATAAATTCTTGATCTTGACACTGAAAACATCCCGAATAACGGTTATCACATCGCTATCGTCGTCAAATTTCTTGTCATGGAGATGTTCCCTGAATCGTGGAAAGAGAAAGAAGTCATTAAAAGCTTGGCCTATCTTATTTAACGACAGAAAGAGCAGCTGCGACTTTTAAGCCTTTTCTTCCAAATTTAAAATCCTTGACCCAGTAGGTAACTGTGGAGGAGAAGTGTCCCGATGTTTTCACCAAATCATTAAATATGTCTTTGGAAGACATTTTTTCAAGTAGAGGTATTTGATGATAGCTCTGATTTCGTTTTTTTCCATTTCTATGTTCCCTCAAAGTATTTGTATTCAAATGAATGTACTTTTGGATCACCATTCGCTGGTAAGTTCAAAATTATTTTTATAAATTTGAGGAGAGAATTACATGTTTTACATTAAAGTTAAACAAAAAACTAATTTATAAAAGCTTGTTTAAAACATATGATTAAAAATTATTCTTTACACGATCTATTACATAAAAGTTTATAATATGAGAAAAAAAGTAAAAAAATAAAAAATATCGAATAAAAAAATTTTCTGTTTGAAATTGAAATAAATCTTGTTTTCAAACAAATAATTTTTGTTTTTTTGGATTTTAACAACTTAAACAATTGGATCCAGTTTTCAGTCACGCAAAAAGCCCTTTAAGGTCCATAGGGGTGTAAATCTTTCGTTTATTTAAAGATGTTTTGTCTTTAAAATATGATCAACTTGATCCTTTGAAATTTAATACATTTATTATCAGGAAAATGTGCAAAAAATAAATCTTTTTCAGCTTTTTACCAAAGAAATCACTTTCTTTCATAATCACAGTCTTATTGTTTCCCAGCCTGAAATGAGACAAGATTTACATTGCCAAACTATCTAGGCCTGTGTTTCTCAACATTTTCTACATATATACACATCGGCGGTGTTCCCCTAACACACGAAAACACTTTCACTCACTAAAGTTCGTTCGAATTACACAGGAAAGATACAATTTTTAAGAAATCATATTTCCTGGCACACTTGTTGAGAATCATTGCTAAAAGCAACCCTAGGTTTTGAACTATAAAATGTCACGAAAGTATATCAAGTCGGAGTGAAATGGAATTAGCTACAGAAAACTACCTACAGCAGAAAAGTCTATCTTAATCGAAAATTTTATTGTATTTTTCTATTGGTAGCACTGGATAATTATTTTCATTTCACAAGAATCGTATCCATTTAGTTTCAAGAGTCCGAAAACCTTTATTATATTTGCACTTAGTTTTTATGACTTTCTAAATGACACCGTTTTTATTAATTTACATATTTGTAAATCATTTAATGTTCACTTAAGTGTAATATTTTGACTTAATGTTTATTTGGTAAGAACGTTTTATTTATATAAATATAATTATTATAGTTATACAATGGTAATAATTATAATAACTAAAATATATTTTAGTTACTATTAATATGGGATTTCTTAAATCGACAAAAGGAGGAGAATCGATCAATTTTGAAGGATTCTTATATAGAAGAGACAATATTCAAACAGGGACAGTTAATTGGAGATGTATAAACGTGGGATGTAAGGATCGCCTAATTATGTCTTCAATTTCGAGAACAGATAGAACCACCGGTAAGTACTGGTACCCAAACACATCATACAAATCCAATGGAAGTGGGAGTTCGAAAAATAGAAAATTTTATTAAAATTACTGCTACTACAACGCGGAATCCATCATAAAGAATTGTACAAGATGCATTGGTCGGAGTCTATCACGAAATTTCATCAGCTTTAAGTTCTGTAGCGAATCTTCGACAGATCATTCGACGAAAGAGAAAAGCTAACTTTAATTATCCTTCAGCCCTTACCAGTCTCAGACAATTAGTGATTCCTCTAAATTTGAAACTTACTATAAATCAACGACCATTTTTATTATATTATAGTGGTCAATGTGATTATAACAGGATTATTATTTTCAGTACTAATCAATTTCTTAAACTGTTGCATGAAGATGAGCACTGGATGTGTGATGGAACATTCAAAGTATCCCAAAGATTGTTTTATCAAGTTTTCGCAATACATGTTTTAATAAGAAACAATTTATTATCCTGTGTATTTGTTCTACTTCCAAATAAGCAACAATCAACCTTTTGTGAAATGGGGAGACAAATCAAATTTTTAAAGCCCGAACTTTCTTTTAGAAGTATTCAAATAGATTTTGACATAGTTTCTAACAATGCCATAACAGAAGAATTTGCAGTAACACAAATTTATGGCTGTTACTTTCATTTAGGACAATCACTTTGGAGAAAAATACTGGATGAAGGATTAAAAATGTCATAAGTGCAGAACGAAAATATCCGCAAATTAATAAAGATGCTTCTTGCATTAGCTTTTATTCCAATAAATGAGGTAAATGATGATTTTGACGAACTTTTCGCAGATTATCCACCACAACTAGTACCTTTTATAAATTATTTTGAAGATAATTTTATAAGTAGAGAAGGGGTGCGAAGAATCCCACTATTCCCGATAGAAATGTGGAGTGTAGGAGCAAAACAAGAATTGGGACTTCCTCGCACAAACAACCAGCTTGAAAGCTGGCATAATACCTTCCAAGGGTCAATAGAAATGTTGCACCCTTCCACTTATAGATTTATTGAGGCGTTGCAACGAGAAGAAGCTCTTCAACAAGTAAATTACATCCAAATTTTACAAGGCAGAGATTTAGTTCAAAAAGGAAAAAAAATATGCAGCCATGAATAAAAGAATTACTGTAGTACAACAAAGTCGAAATCAATACAATTTACTAGAGTTCTTACAAGCCAATGCATATAACTTGGAAATAAATCTTTCTTAATTGTTTAAATTTTTTATTTATAATTGCATTTTTATAATTAACGCTATTTTGACTATCTTTATTTTGAACGCGAGCTGAAGGAAAAATTTAAGGTTGAGTATCTTCTAATTTCAAGTCCCTATCTGAAAAAGTGTTCTCAGCTTGCAGTCTTCTTGATTGTTTTAGAAGAAGAAGACCAGAAGTGTGAAATAATCGAAACAAAATTCTTGTGTAAAAAATCAATTTAAAGACTTTCCAATGAAACAGGATTTTCAAATACTTTTTTGATTCTTTTGGAAATATATTGAGATATTATTCAATTGACAATAATACATAATCGGAGGTAGATCTTACATGAACTCCTGGTATTGAATAGTAATTAGGTATAGTTTGTCGACGGCGAATATAACTTTTCTAAATATCTTCACAAAAGTCTTCAGAGAGAAACTTGAATGGTTAAAGAAATTTAGTAAACGGTAACGTGAAATAATTCGAGGGATGTTGGGGGAGGTCGAGAATAAAGAATTTTAGGAGGTGTCGTGCAATTTGGAATAAAAATAGTAATACGAGTAAAAAATAAGTCATTTATTATTAAAATTGTTTATTTTTTCTATAAAAACCCAAAGATAACAAAAAGAATCGTAGGAATTCTCCTAATTGTTTTCTGTAGATTTTTTAAAAAATAAAAACCAAAACCACTTCTCATATGACACGTATTAGAATAAAATTTGGTAGATATAATTTATAATTTTATAATTTTTAATAAAAAGAAATTTTTAGATGAAGATAAAAATATTAACAAATAAATAAATATCCACAATGGAACTCGTCATAAGCAATATGTTTCTTCGCACCGGTCTCTATTCTCTGATCTCAATCCTTCAGTCACTCTTAGTCATAACGTTTTATCTTTGGAAGAAACTCGAAAAGAAGAAATGAAAAGAAAAGTCAGAAAAAAACAAAACTAACAAACTTATTTATTGTGTTATAAATAGAAAAGAACTCTAAATTTGTAAAAGAACGATAGTCAAAGTTGTTCTGTATTTTCTGTTAACTTTTGTAACAAAAATTAAATATTAAAACAATATTGCAAAAACACAAGTCATATTTTAACATAATTTGTCACAAAATCTACTCAACAGAAATATTTCTTAATACTCTAAAAATAATCATTTAAACTTGGGAATTAAGAGCTCAATTGTTCAAGTTAATCGAATAAAATTCTTAACACTTAGCATTCCTTGTGACTAAGGGTCACATTATATTCTAATATATTTAAAATCATTAGTAATTAATTACATTATAATGAAGTTCAATGTATACACTAGAAATAAGGAAAGATTGCTTGATATATTTACAGTTTGGTAAATACTTCATCCTCAGTTCTTTTTTATATGACTTCAAAATTATTATTTATATTTCTATACAAAATGGAACTCTTTATTTTCTTGATTGTCAATTAGGAATATCATTATATTGGTTATATATTAGGAGAAACTAATATAGGATGAGTGTCCACAACAAACAAGGTAGAGAGGAAGAGGCGAAATTGATTAGGGATCGCGATGGAATGAGATGTGAGATGATTCGAATCTTTGAATTTTGAGTAAATAATTATAACATAATTTATTTTTTTGTTATGTTTTTAAATAGGAAATGAAAAATTTATTATCTAAAATTTTGGTAGCTTATAAATTGTCATCAGTTGACTAAATATACAAAAAACGAAAAGAATAGAGTGGAAATAAGAGATGGTCGATATTGAAAAAAAATTAATAAATATATAAAGTTGGTTCCCGTTTATCGAGACGAAATTCTAAAATTTATTTTACTTGTCCCGTTAAATATTTTTTTATTATAACAACTTCTTAAATTAAACTTTAAATTTATATTTTTCATCAAAAACACAAAAAAAAGATTTTTAAATTATAAATTGAAAATATACGAAAAGTTAATTTTTTAATTACATTAAAAATTAACTTTTGATTTTTTTAGTATCAAAAATCCGATTTTTTAAAAATTTATAATTTTATTTCCATAATTTTCAATCCATATAACAAAGTGAAAATGTTTAAGATAAATAAAAATCAATTAAGTTTTATTTAAATAAAATTTTATATCATTTTTAATACACCTTTTCTAATGTTTTTTCCTATGTTTTTTTTCACAATTCTAAGATATCATTGAATAACCCTAAATCATAATAACGTAATGTTTCCTATATAATTTTAATATTGTTTAAAACATTTTAAATACTTTCTTTGGTAAAAATTTCCTCGTTAAATTTGTTGCATAAAAATTCATTCTCATTATTATCATAATCATCCAAA
Organism: Girardia tigrina; assembly: GCA_001938485.1. NCBI lineage: Eukaryota > Metazoa > Platyhelminthes > Tricladida > Dugesiidae > Girardia > Girardia tigrina. The sequence continues at coordinate 58,107 of MQRK01182889.1, read as the reverse complement.
CCTCTATATTCATTTTCTTCTTGTTCTTCTTCTTCGGCAAAAAAACAAACCAGAATTTTCAACAGTTTTTTATCGTTTTTATGTAAATTTTGTTCCAAATTTCTAAACACCATAGACTACATTCAAAACTTTTTATATCTTTTGTATTAACACTATCATTTTCTACACGAACAAGATAATCGGTAATTTGCTTGTTTTACAAGGATTCCACAGTTTTTTATTATCCCCATATCTAACGACTGAATCAAAGCGATGGAATTTGGTGGTATGAATAATAATTTTACGTTTGAAAAATTGAAATGCGGATAGACTCTATAATTATCTAGGATTAACCATACCTTTCGGTTTTTATATTTCATTTTATTATTAAATTCATTTAAAAACTCTTCAAATATTTTAGAAGTTATCCACGATGCCAAATTTAAAGCATAAAAAAACTTTTTTTTCGGGTTAAATTATTATGTAATAAAATATGTAATAAATTAATATATAATAATTAAAATAAATATTAGTTTTTCCTTATCCTTTTTGCTTCTGAATTATCTTTGAAAACATAAGATTTTTATTTTTGGGTCGTATATTATTGCACGTTTCGTCTGCCTGGAATATATCTTGGGAAACATAACCATTAAATTCTTCTGAAAAAATTTTCTAAAAATCTATATGCTGCTTCGGTGTCAGATAAAGAAGAACAAACATTCAGCATTTTAAATTTTAAATAGACAAATTTTTTAAATCTATAAAACCAGTTATTAGAAAATTTTAAATTTTCAATATTTTTTATTTTTTTTTGCTTAAATGCAATAGCTTTTATTGACACTTATGTAATGCTTTTTTTTCCTTTTCTTAGTTTGTCTACATCTTTTTAACTAAATCACAAAAGTCAAGGCATTCTTTTTATCTCAAGGTAATGATCATTTGGAATACTTAAATATTTGTAGATATTTGTTCAATTGAGCTTTTTGAAGTATTATATTCTTTGACTAACTTATATATATATATATATATATATATATATATATGTTATTTGACGATTTTTTCTGCAATTGTTTGCAGAGTTAATTCATTTCTTTTCTTCATGGTGAAAAAAAATTTAATTTTAAATATAAATTTAAACAATATGCCTTATTAACTGTTAGAATACATTTAATATGTTCCGCAATTGCGTAACAAGAATCAGTGATTACGCACAGAAATGTTGTGCATTTGAAATTTACGCCAGCCATTGGTAGGTCAAATCTTATTGCATAATTGCATCATTCTTTGTTATATACCATTTTCCGATCAAATTGAACATTTTACCAATGAATCGCAACATTTTGTTCAAAAATTTAAATTAAAAAATTTTAACTAATAACTAACGTAATAAATAAGTTATGGTTAATAATAAATATAGAAATATAAAAAAGAAATTAATTTGTTTACATTTATTTAACGCAATTTCACGCTTTTGTCAAAAATCAAAATGATTCAAATAATTCGAACAATACTGCCTTGTCAGTTAATCCTGCAAATCAAAACCCAACAAGAGTTTCAAATGCTAAAATATCAAATGAAAACATCAAAGCTTAATTACACTCGTCTGTGAACAAGGACAGAGTATATTAGAAGCATCAAAGATCGTTCAAATTAACTATAATTCAGTAAGAGTAATAGTAAATAAATATGGCAAGCACAATATTGTTAACCTCAAAGCAAAAGGTGGTTCAATAAGAACAGTTCTCACAGCGCATAATATAAACAAAATTGAGGAGATCTCGATACATTTAACCCACAGTTTACACTTAAAGAAATTAAAGAAAAGCTTGAGCAAGCAGCTGATCCGAAAATTTCGATGTCAATTTCTAGCATTATTAGATGCCTAGAAGAGTTAATAATAACTGTGAAACTTTCCCACAGAGAGTTGGATAGAGTTAATTTGGTCGAAAAAATCATTTTGAGAAAGGAATATGCACTATGGTTTAACAATCATTTCAACAATGATTTTTCAGGGGCGATATTTATCGATGAATCATCTTTTAATTTACATTTAAAAAGATCTCATGCGAGATCGAAGTAAGGAACTCGTGCTATAGTATCAACACCAACAATAAGAGGTAGATCAATTTCTTTAATTGCAATTATGACAATCAACGGAATGGGCTATTGCAAAAATATTGTTAACTCTACCGTCAATGCTAATATTTTTACTGAATATATTACTGAACTATGTGGTTATTTGAGAGATGTTCTTCATATGTAAAAAGCTTGTTTAATAATGGATAACGCCAGAATACATAAAAAAGAAATTGAAAAAATAACTTCAGATTTTAATTTTGAATTTAAATTCCTTTCACCTTATTCTTAAATGCTTAACCCTATTGAAAATGCTTTTTCAAAAATTAAGAATGGTGTAAGATCAAAATTAAGATTTTCGACTAATGGATTATTGCTGTCTGAACAGATGCTATCTGAAACGCATAATATCACGGCATCAGATAGCGCGGGATATTTTAAGAACATTCTTTGAAATATTATAAACTGCGCAGCTGAATTGCCATATGTTCATCATTAAACAAGTTGTTATTACGAGTTGTTAATATATTAATAAACTATTATCATAACTTGTTTTTTTATTTTATACATATTCAATTTGAATAATAAAATGTTGCGATTCATTGGTAAAATGTTCAATTTGAAAAACAAAATGTTCAAATTGAACAGAAAATGGTGTATATATATATATATATATATATATATATATATATATATTTGTATATATATATGTATAATTTGTATAATTGCAGAATTCACAAACTCGGTAATTTTTAAAAAAAATTTTTAATACAATTATAAAATTGATATTAGTATTTAATTTGAAAAAATATCGATTTAATAAGAAAATTGTATTTAAAACGAAAAAAATATCAATTTTAATATGAAAAAAAACTTTTAAAATACAAACGTTTGCAATTTAGCTTACCATGAAGGAAGAAGTTTAAAAAACTATGAATAACAGTTTTACATTGGGAATATATTTTGCATTATAAATTAAGATTTTTTTTCATATAATATTGATATTTTTTCATAATAAGTACATAATCTTTCATTTTAAATTGAAATCTTTTCATATAGTTAGTGAATTCGGCAAAATTTGACTAGTACATAAATTCGGTAATTACACTTTTTAGCAAAATGCTGCCGATTTCACGAATTTGGAAATTTTTTTTGGCTAATTCCCGAACTCGGCAATTACACAAATTCGACATAATATATATATATATATATATATTCTTGTATTTAAATATAGTTTTATTTAACTGATGCCTTTTAGTTATTTTACTCTAACAAAAGGTGGAATATGAAATTTTAAATTTGAGTTTACTGTTCATTAATAAATTAAAACAACGGATCTGTTTAAAAGAAAGACAAAACATTTTATACTTTTGTAACAATAATTTTTTGCTTTTTATAATATCAAAAAAATCATTAAAAGTTAAACGAAAATCAAAAATCAGTCAACCTTATTTAACATTATTTCTAATTTTCAAAAAATACTTTACCTGAATTTCCTAATAAAAATAATATTCCATTAAAATAAAAAATATGAAGTTATTTTAATATGTATAAATCCCGATTTGAGGAAATCAACTTAAAATATAAGCACGGGAAAATAAAATTTTACATGTATTTACATTTACAAAAATTATTACTAAATAATAAGTTAGCATGAAGTTTTTTGTTTTATACTTAATAACAAAAATAATTCAATTATGATTAAACTTGTAAATAAATCAGCATGATGATAAGTAGGGTACGGAATTTAAAGATCATAAAAATCCAAAAAATGACTATTTTATTTCCTCTATTTCTGGGTGAGATATCATTTTGTTCTTCCCCTCTGACAATAGAGTCGCCACCGTCACCAATCCGCCGCAGTTACACCACTGTGACACCTACTCTGTTATCAATGATTATTATTATTATTAATAATAATAATCATTGATAACAGAGTGGGTGGCGCAGTGGTGTGACTGCAGCGGATTGGTGACGGTAGCGACTCTATTGCCAGAGAGAAGAACAAATTAATATCTCGATTACCCGGAAAGAGAGGAATAAATGTGTTGTTTAAACGCGTCAATTTGGATTGAACGGCCTTGAATTTGTCGAAATCAATTTTTTTATGATTTGGTTTTTTAATCTTGAAATGTGTGATTATATTGTTGGTGATTAAATTTTGAATTTTTTGAATTTGAAAAAAAATTTAGTTGTGAAATCGATATTGTTAAATTAAAAATAATTTGATTGATTTTGTTTCGTTCAATGTCTTATCATTTATTTAACGATCTCGACATAAAATACTCAAATAAAATTAATGATTTATTAAACATTATCTCAAAAAATGAGTTCCCACAGAAGTTACTGTAGCTAAAACATAATGAATACATTTTGCTCCCAATCAGTCCAACAACGTTTGCATGTGACAAATGTTTCTTGAATTTTAATTTTTTCAAAGGTATATCAAAGAGATTGAAGCTGTTTCCCGATACCGGCGGTATTCCGTCGGGGTATCGTCAGAACATTTATTATCAATACGAATATTTTGTAAATATTACAAGGACCTGTAAAATTTTACCAATCATTTTAAAAAACCCGGATTCTTCTACCCAACAAAGTTTTAATAATATTCTTATAAATAATTCATTGCTTCTCTAAGATAGGTGTTGAGCCAATAAAATTAATAACTACTCGGAAAAGATATGCTTCCTTATGAAATTAAATTTATTTAATAATGCATTTTATTTAAAATTTTTGTACATTTTACAATATTATTTTTCAAAAAAACTTCAGAAATAAAATACGATTCATCAGTGAAGTGTCATAAATCAGTTGGTACATGTGGCGTAGCACTTGATTTTGGGTAATAAATAACACTTGGACATTTTTGTTTATAAATTATTAATAATGATTCAACATTAATATCGGCCGACATTGACAATATTAAGGCAATATTTCCTTATACATGAAAAAAAGATTGTTTTTACTTTCAAAAGTCGATACAGTAGCATAAGAATAAAATGTTTTTTTTTTAATTTTATAAGATTAGTTAATGCAAGATAATTAAGATTTATAAATTTCGTTTAATTGAATTTAAAAGAATTATTTTTCCTTTCGTCTTGTAAAATAAATATTTTCAGAACTACTTAATCGTTTAATTCATTCGAATTGAGAATCTCTTAGCTAGAACTATTTTTACCTGTTTCTAGAGATAGTAGGATGAACTTTAATTAATAAATCTCTTAAAAGTTGTTATTTTTGTTTATTATTTTTTATTATTTATGATCAAAAAATTCTGTGTAAGCATTGTGACAGTTATTGGGAGAGAGTGTCGTGTGAAGCATTGTTAATTAGGTCACGTTGCCCTAAAATCAATGTTCAATCGGTAGTCTCAACCAGCTTATTGAGAATTTTTGATTAGCATGATTTCATGCAATCGATTACATAATCATCATTTTTGTATTTATATACAGGTGAATTGATTATTAATTAGTGACCTGAAGATGACGGTAGATCCGTCGAACTATATTGTCATTAATATAAAAAATTCTCATCCTGATTTTAGTTTATCTTGAATAAAAAATTTTCATTTAACCATTTTTACTTTTTTTCGAAAAAACAGAACTGAAAAATAGAAAAAAATTCTCAATTTTATTATATTTAATTCTTATTCTATCAGTTGTTCAAAGCAAATGATAAAAGTACAGAAATATATTTTAAGTCGATAATTTACATTAATTCAAAAAAAAGAATTTATCAAAATATAACAAAAAACTACTGAAAATTGATGATATTTATCTTTAACATTCGAGTGACTCTAAAATTGTTAAACCAATAAACATTGATATAATAAAATTAAAAATAAGAAGAAAAAGAAAAAGAAGGATTCTCACAATTGATCGAAAAAATACCAAAAGGTGACACAATAATGAAATAAATTAATTTCAAAAAAAATAATATATTTATATAAAATAAATCCTTTTTCTTAAATAACATAGTTTATATAATAGTTAATAAATTATATTTTTATTTTTCAATTATATAAAAAATTAAATTTTAAGAGTAAATTTAAACAAAAGCATTTTTGATTTAATCTTTAATTTTTTGTCAATTTATCAAATTTTTTCTTTCTGCAAATATCGATATTCTTTTTAATTTTTGATATTTTTAAAAAAAAATCGAATAAAAATACAACTTTTTTTTGAAATTTTTGAAAAGATTCGTGATTCTGATTATTTTTACTTTTTCTTTCAATAATTTAATTTCAATAAAATTAAATTATAATTAATTAAAAATATAAACCGTAATTATTATTTATTTCTATTTCTTTCTTTTTTTTGTATTCTTTAAATTCTGGTAATATTTCCTTTGATAAATTAAACAAAAAAATTATCTATTTTTAGAACGAAATTAGACAGTCTAGAAAATTATATTTCGTTTTTTTTATATTAAAAGAAATTATTAAAAAAATAAATTTTGTTTAATAGAATCATAAATAATAAATATTATCAAACGTTTTTTACTTTATCTTTTCGTTTCATCATTCTCTCATCGTGATTTAAAATATCCAAATTTTTTCTTGCTTCCGACTCGTCAGAATAACCGGCAGTATTTCGACGATGATGGTGATGCAACCGCTGCCCATGAAACCGGTTCGATCTATTATGATTCAATTTTTGATCATAGATCATCGTATTTTGATCTATATTAACTCGCAACAATTCCAACGCCGAAATCAACTTATCCACACTATCCTTACCGATTTCCGAACCGTAATTCGGATCGACATGATCAAAGATCTGAGAGTCGGCGTAAATGAAGTTATTATTATCCCCAAATGGCTGATAGTTTTTTAAAAGATTTGAGCAGGCATTTTCCGTCACATCTACACTGATCGGATGCGTTTTTTCCGTGAAAAAGTTACCATTATTATTATTATTGAATTCTTCGGAACAAGAAGTCTCATCATCGTCCGAAACGTCATTCGTTGTTCTGTACGTGTCTTGGTTGTAATCTCTTTTATTCACCATATCTTGGATGAGGATTTTGTTGAAATTCATTTTGATATCCATAATTTGAAGATTCTTTCTTGATGGATTTAAAACTGGAGTTACAAATCAGAGAGAACGGCCTCAACAAATTATAAATTAGAATTGATGGAGTCGAATAAAGTAATGCAAGAATCACGAATCACAGTTAATTCAAATAACGGAAATTTATTAAAATTCATATATATAAATATATATATTTATATATTTAGATATATATATATATAAATATATATATTTATATTTATATGAATATTCAATGGAAATAAAACATCAGTGATTGTCGATGAGAAGGTTGTGTTTTTGCGGTTTCGGAATTTCCAATGAAAAAAAGAATATTTATTTTTGTTCTGGTGACTCAAGACATATTCTAGAGGAAAAGTTTTTTTTCTATATTTAAATCACGAATTTTTTTAAACCGATATTGTGTGCCCCATATCAATAGAATGTTCAAATGGGATAATGACTCTAGGAGTGTTTTTTTTCTAGAATAACAAACTACACACTGAAAACGCCTATCTCTAATTTGTTCTTCTGGCAGCCCTGAAAATCTAATATTATTGGTTGTTAGATTTATAATGAATATTTTAATACACGACCCTGCACGAATCTCGTTTTGTCTAGTAGGATTTGTCTAGCAGAAATTTCCCTTTACATACATATAAAAAAGAAACACAAAACCACTGATCAGTTGACATTCCTGCTTAGTTATATAGAACCACTAATAATAGCACTAAAATCGCAGTATAAAAATGTGCAAAATAAATATTCCGGTTATTTTGAGCAATTTTTATTTTACATAATTATAAAATAATTCCAATAATAACTTTAAAAAAATATTTCAAAAAAATTTTTAAATAAATATATTAAAAAAAGCCAGTAGAAAAAAATACAGAATTACCGATTAATTAAATTTTAACTAATTTATTAAAATTATGGAGAAAAAAATCGAAGGACTTTTTTTCTTTTATTTTAAAAATATAATGTTTTAGGAAATTTTTGTTTTGTTGCTATTTCTTAACGTGGAACAAAATAAAAATATTTTTTATTCAAATATTTTATAAATTTGATTTTCAAAAAATAATTTTTTTTTAATTTCTTTTTTTTTCATTTTGATTCTGTCTATGAAATACGGTTTGTTTCAGATTCTTCCGCGATGCTTCTTCCCAGATATCGATGAATAATACACACCGACTCGATCAATGGAATGACCCAAATTAAATGTCGGTCTGATCCGCAGTTGTCTTAATTAATGGGATTTACCCATGTTAAGATACTGGCTGTCGTATCGATCGGTCGACTGAGTTTGTTTTAATTAACAATAACTAATATTATATTTAAATAATTTTGGCAGAAAATATAATATAATATAGAAATAATAATATATAATGTATAATTTCAAATATAATATCATATATACACACATATATATATATATATATATATATATATATATATATATACATATATATATACCGTATTACTTCGAATACACGCTGAATTAAATAATACACAAACACGTACAAGCATAAACAAAACAGTCATTATAGCACAAAAAACATTATAGCACCGGTATAATTTTATAAATTAAAAAATGTTATATCACGTACTACTATTTCTATCTCATCTACGTCATAAATTTCATTACCCAATCATCTTTTTCATCTGATAGGTCGGAATCCAAGCCAATGTATGGCATAACTTTTTATACTCGTCACATCAATTCATCTTGAGTTGATTCTGCAACTTCACCTTTTCTAGTATAACTGATGACGTCAGGATCAGAAAAAAAGTGATGTAGCACACTTCGAATGACTTGGTAATTATTTTTGCGACACGTTATTCTACGCTTCTTTTATCAATTTTACTTGTCTGCCTTGCTGGGAGCCCGAGTATTTTATAAAAGTGGAAGTTTTTGTCCAGTTGTTGCTTTACTATGGGATATTAAATTATGACGTTAGATTTTTCTACCCATCTACGGATTGTCTAGAAATTTGGGTCGTTAGCAAGAGGTACATGTAGATGTTGCATATTGATTTACGTGTAACTCAATAATCGAGAGAGCGCTCATTTAAAATAAAATATCGTATTTTAATGTTCATTTCTTCATTAATAGCTTTACCACTATCGCCAGGAAAACTTTGTCATTTTGAGGCTTTGCATGCTTCAATTTATGCATCGAGATCTGAACACTTTCCAGGGGCTTCATGCTGTCTACACTTACAAATCAATTTTTTTCAGCATGAATAAGAGTTGATGCTTGACGAATTCTCTTAATTTTTGCTAGGTCAACTTCTTTCTTTATGAAAGCAAGACCAAATGATAATTTACTCGACATTTTGTTTGGTAAAAAATAAGCATTGATATCGTGTATTTTTTAAAAAAAAAATATTATTATTTAAAATAAACGCTACTCTTCTTCTAATCAAGATTTGAAATAAACACCGCGGTAATACAGTATGTATAATATTTGATAGACATACAATTATATCTTTTTTAAAACAAACTCTGAAAATACATTCTTTTCTACCTTTAAAAATGTCTTGAATTGTTTTTGAATATAATTTTGTAAAATTTATTTTTCAATTTAACAACAAGTTTCTCAGGAAATTAAATCGCATTTCGAACACTAAAAAAATAATATAAACTTTTTTTTTAAATAAAAATAATAATATTATAGTAATTATTTCGACTTTATTTATACAAATATTTTTGATGGATTACTTATTTAATCAGACTAAAATGAAAACTGAATTAAATTTCATATGGACTGTTATCTTCATTCTTGAATGGAATTCGTCCAAAAACACGATTTGTATTTCGAAACCGGATTTCCCATTATTAATCTTTAAGGAGTGGTTGGATTCATTGCCAAGTTCGAAAATTTTATAGTGTTGATCAAACTCAAAAAAAAAATTTGAGGATGTGTTGTTTTAATTCGTTAAAGGATTGTTCGTGAGATCCAATGTCGACGCGTGCTTCGCAATGGATTGCATCAGCTTGGAGGGTAAGGCACACAGAGCGTGGTGAAACATCGCGTTGTTATTCACAGGACCTTAAAACGTATTTCAAGGATATTTAACCATGGTGATCCCTTTGAATCTAGGACATAAGTAGAAAGAGCCTGCAGCAGAGAAAGTGCGTTTGTACTCGGATATGGCTCTGGAGTCTGTTACGTGGCCCATGTACAGTGCGGTGCACCATGATGTGTGCCCGATCGTGCATGCCGTATGCGGACCGGGATAGGTGGGGACGTAATGGCTTTGCAACCCACATTAACCAGACTGGGTTTTGTGCTTCATCGGATAAAGACGCTATGGTCTTAGATATTTGCTCTTAAGCAACGATCAGTAGCGTCGCATTATGTATTGGTCCCGGAAATGACAGAGCAATAAATGCATTGTTTTGGGTGGATCCTGCGGTGTCTCTGTTGGTATTGGTGATGGAGTTTTGGAATTAGACCCCCTTGTTGAATGAACGCGCTTTTCCCATTTATAGCAATATTTAAAAAAGAAGGAAAAATAAATGTATTGTATGATACGAAAAATAAATTCTAAATAGTCTTGTTAGATATAATTATATTATAAAATAAGAAAAACTCAAAATATGCTGAACCAAGTGTTGCAATCTTATTCTACAATAATGCAAACTCTTGAAGAATATGAAGCTGATCAATCGATCTCTTTAGAGATGTCTTCAAAGATTAATGGTCTTAGAAAGTATTTCTTCCAAGTCGAATCGTATCTCTCAATTACAGTTGCATAAAATATCTACCGTGTCTTGGAAAAACTCGTGACTACGCCAGTGATCATTAAGGCGACAATGGATGGATTGCTCCAAGCCATTTGACTGACCTCTGCAAAGCAAGTGTGACAAATTTCCCGCTTTGTTTGAGGACATCCAGAAGAAAGTCAAGGAAATGAGCCTAATAAAGATAAATCTTCCTCGATGGAGGAAACCAGTAAAACGATATACTGTCCCTATAGACCAGAATGCTCATAGAATTCTCCTTTCACGTTTCTTTTAACGAAACCTGCGAAATTGCAACTTAACGATTAGCGGTCCGATTTGATGAATCTAATGAGACTCTGTCGTCTTATTTCAAACTTGTAGAGATATTGAGCCTCGGTCCTCAGAGGATTAAAGCGTTAATGCAGACGCATACACCGAGGATTTAGGAAGTATGCTCAGCTACGACGATCAGGGGAACTTATTACGGAGTAACAACTGTTTTGGAAAAGTGACCGGACACTACTAGTGAGTGGCTGAGTGCGAGTTGTTACTTACTGTTACTAAATTGTTTAATGCTAATTGCTTATTGCAGGAGTTGATAGCATGCTGATTTATTTCCGTCGATTGAATCCCTTTTGCGTCCTGTTGCAAGCGTGGAAGTTAAACGCTCGTTCAGTGCTCTCCGACGTCTCAAAACATGACTGAGAATGTCTTAAAAGCGATTGAATACCGTTATTTTGCATCACATTTATCAATAATGTAAACATTAATGACTTACTGAATGCTTTTGTAATGAGCAATGACTTGCATATGAAGACTTTTGGATTGCAAAATCAGTTACTATGTGAAATCTTTCAATTTATCCAATACAATGTAGTGTTGAGACTAAGATACAGTGAAGGAGTTATATGAAAACAATAACAATCTTTGAGGCTATAGTGAAAACTGTTACAAATGGAGTATTTCCAGAACATTTAAACAATATCCAATGTGAATAACCTCACTCAGTACCTGCACAAATACATCATGCCCCCTAAGGATATAAGTAATTTTTGCCCTTTAAAAGGGCAAAAAATCAAAATTTTGATTTTTGAAAGTCTTGACCCCCAGAATGGTTTCATTTCATCTCAAAAGTATCTTAGAGAAGTTTGAAGTGTTAATATTAATATTTAGATATAGTTCAAATGTCTCAAAGTTGCTTTAAAAAGCAGGTTTATCAACCCAAATGTGGAAAAACGAATTTCTGACATGCACTATTATTCTAATAATTATAAAAAGCTTTGATTCTTACAAATTATGTAACAAAATTAGATGGAAAGAAAACTTCAAAATAAAGTGCCACCCTCATGTGCGCACCTCCAAGCAAAATTACCTTCCACCGGGCTTTATCAGATCACCAAGCCCTCAACACCAGCTTCTTTTCATGAATGTTGTTTTCTTTGGACTGTGTTTTGGTCCTTCAATCATGTTTGTCCAGCTTGGTGAACATTTGCGATTATAAAAGCGGAATGGAATCAAGCTCAATACTTCACAAAGGTTACTTAACTTTTTATTAAAAATCTAATGAATTATTAATGAAAATCAAATTAAATATTTAAAAAATAAATAAAAAAAATATTTTTTTTATTATTCTTTCCTTAAAATAATTGGTCTGAAATAAACATGTATTTCATGTAATTGTGTTAATAATTGCTTTTTTAAAAAATATTTGGTAAGATCTTGAAATATTTGTATACATTGTTATGTATTGCAGTCATGTAAGAGAGAAAAATAATAAAACAATATATAATATTTTTAATATGATTTAGGATATTAAATGTACACAAAACCTTTTCAAGAATAAAAGTTTTTAAAGAGCCGCTCGCAGTTTATTAACATATCTTCAGGAGGTGGACAATGCCAGCTATCGGTTATTCTATGAAACAGTTATTTTCTTTAATAAACTTATTTTATATCTTTAACAATTGCATCTGGTAAGAATTGACTTTTTATTTTTTATCAGTTGTGACGGGAAGAGAAATATTTTTATGGAATTTAACAAGAGCTTTAATTCTGGTTTCTTTCGCTTTCTTTTGATATTTAGTATTAATCGTTTGGTTAAGTTATTTTGTAGCATTTTAGAATTGTCTCCACGAACCATTGGTTTCATAATGCTGTTTCATAATTTGTATTATTTAAGTTTAGTAGTTTTTAATTTTGACTTTAAAAATTGTACAATAAAAAGTTACTTAAGATATTTTAGGATATATATTCATATAAATTAAACAAAATATAAATAATTCAGAAAATAAAACTAATTTAATACAGTTATTAAAATCCTCAACTTCAATGACCTACAAGCGTCATCTTTCAGCCGACTGAAGTACATTCATAGCGTCAATTAATGGCCAACAAGCTTCAGTTATATTATGCTCGCTTATGTGGGCCTCCCAACTCTTTCGAATGGTATTGAGCCTCTAGGCTCTTTAGAGGGTCCACCCAAACTAAAGAATCCCTAGCAGCCCCCTTATGCTCGCTTATAAAGTCTTCACACCTGCAGTTTGATGTTTTGACACTTTCAATAAGAGAATGTGAAATAAGTCATTGAAATAGTGTTCCAATCACTAGATTCACAATTTTGTTTGATATTTTGTTCTTTTATTCTTTATTTCTTTTTTTTATTTGATATTTCGTTGATAACAAAAAAAATGAAAAACAGTTACAAGAAACTAATTAGAAAATCATACACAATATAGACGGAAATATGTCAAATTAAAATGTAAATGAGTAATATCAAAAAAAAGAAAAAAATGAGTTACAAGGCATTTACAATTTCAGTAGTAGTTTATAATCCAAAAGTTTGTAGTCTCAACCTTCCCGTATCCATGGTGATAAAAATAACGCCTTGTTAATTCGAGCCAAATTATGTCAATATATGTTTTTATTTACTTTTAATTTAGCAAAATACAAAAGGTGTTGAAATGGGGACGTTGGGATGACACGTATTAAAATCACTTGACTTATCAAAGGTTAATAAGATAATTTAAAGCAAATTTTGAACGGATTAATGAGGTGTTATTTTTACCACCATGGTTACGGGAAGGTTTATTAAACTACGTAACATAATTACTTTTCATATTACGTTTCACAAGGATTTTAAAACGAAATTCAGAAACTGATTTTCGACAGATCCGATCAAATTACTTTGTAAATAATTCCTTTGAAACAAATAGTAAATCACAAATAAGTAAAAACAGTCATTAATGTAGCTTGGAAATGCGTAATCGGATGCTAATTTTAATAATCCCATAATATTTTTATACTTAAATTTGAAACAGATTCTATTAATTCACATCAAATAATTAATATAAATATTAATTATAAGTCGGAGGAATGATAAATAAAAAAATAATAAAATTAATGTACGAGGGGCGTTCTGAAAGTAAGTGGAAATACTTATATGCGGGTGTGCACGTGTGTGCATCTTACAGAGGGACAAATGGCGTGGTGGCGTGATGTACTTACCAGCCAATTGAAATCGAGCAAAAGTGGCATTGATCCATGCAACATGTGAGCAGCATAGAGGAAACTGTCATAGGCAGTGTTTTTATTTTTGTTTAACACATGGAAGACGCAGTACGTTCTCAGCGTGCCATCATCTTTTTCCTTTGGAAAGAGGATACTCCAGTGTCTGACATTGTGCGCCGCTTATCAAATGTGTTTCAAAGAAGAGCCCTGAAAAAGTATCCCGTTTACAATTGGGTGCATCAAATTGAAAATGGACGTGAATTCTTGGACGACGAGGACAGGAGTGGACGTCCAGCAAAGACGAGCACGGTAGAAAATGTGGAAAAAGTGTCGGAGACCATCAATGCAAATCGCTGCCTTACCATTCACGAGTTGGCGGAGATGACAGGCCTATCTGAATGACATTGTATTCCTTCAATAAATGCTTTCTTGTGGTGTCGTCTCCCTTTTTTCCACTTACTTTCGGAACGCCCCTCGTAAACTTCTAACTAAAAAGGCAATATTAAAAGTTTCGGGTCGTTTTATCTTCCAAGATTTTGGCAAGATTAAGAAGTCTGAACATTTTAATAAATATAAAAAATTATTATACTGCTACTTAAAAGCAGTTATATTATTATATTTTATAAAATATTTTTAATTTCAAATATTATTGTTATCGGGTTTTATCTTTCTTTGGTTGTGTCTTAGAATGACGAAGATTTCCTGTAGACGTTTTCCGTAATCTGATGCAAGAAAAACTCACGACGGATGTCCTATATATTCGGCGGGAGAAGTTTAAGGAAACTTAAATCATAAACAAATTTGTTAATCATCGAAACTCTAAGTGACCCTAATAATCGATTAAATATTTCCTCTACATCTCAGTTGATCAATAAAATTTAATAAGAAAGTCTTCTAAATTTATATAAATAAAATTTTCTTTAAAAAAATAATTCATTAATACATAATGAAATAAAACAGTTTTATTAACACAATTTTACTTTTTAAAGTTTTTTTAGAAAATCATAATGATAGAAGTAAAAAAGTTAATGAATAAAAATAATAAATAATTATTATTTATAATTATAATGCATTAAAAGAAAACATTTAATTTGATAAAATTTTAAAATCAATGTTCGAAAATTGTTTTATTTTTTTTAATAAATAACCTTATAAATAAATAAATTATAATTAAATAAATTATAAATAAATTATTTTAAATGAATTATAAGGTTAATCAATAATTACTTTGAAAAAAGTAAAATCAATTTATTTTATTTCATAGTTTTTTATAATTGAAAAATAAAGTTGTTTTTTTTAATCCAGACGAATCAGATAAATAACAGTTACGATGTCTGAATACGGTTTATTTATTTATTATTATTAATAATAATAATGATTACTACATTTATTTCATTATTTTATTTTATTTCATTAGCTATGACTTCTTTGGTCTCGTTATAAAAATATTACCAAAAAAGATAATTGAAAATGACATTCAAAATTTAACAAGTTAATGCAAATTTTAAATTAAAATAGGACTTAAAATATATTTTTGTAATCTTTATGATTCTTTGCTAAATATTCATTGACTATTTCTTAATAAGTATTATTTTCCTAATATTTTATCATAAATATGTAAACATAATATATTTATATTTAAGATAATAGCAATTCAACTAATTTTATTGTCACGTATTCTATCTACGTAAACACGGCCAACCATCTCGACGAGTAGCGAAGGCCTACGTATTTAATAAAAATGTGTAGTTTGATAAACTGATGGGTTAAGCTAGTTCTCATATTTGCTTAATTTTTCGTGTCTAATATGTTAGCTGTTATTGGTCTCACCTTTATTCTAATATACATTACTCTAAAATTTGTCGAAAGACTTCGGCTACCACCAGGACCTTGGGCTTTACCATTCATTGGAAATTATAGAGGATACAATGGATCAGTTATTTACAAAAAAATGTTCCAAGAATACATGCCAAAGTATGGAAAGCTCATTACGTTATTCTGGGGAAACGATCCAATAGTTTTTATTAATGATTATCAATTGGCTACCGAAGCTCTTGGAAATAAACACGGGAAAAGTTTGGCCGGTCGAAAAAATGTTCAAACAGGTTATTAAATTTAATTAATGGTTTTTTTTAATTATTCTGTGAAAATATTTAGAAGATATTGTCTCTGAGGAACGACAAAATATTTTTGGTAATGACTATGGACCATTATGGAGGGAAATGGTCAGAGCATTGAAACTTGGAGTTACCAAATGTTCCCTTACTTCAACATTTGAAAAAAACATCCAAAAATCAGTAAATTTATACTGTGAAAATCTTTTTAAAAATCCAGAAAACTCGGATAAAGGCATTTATCCATTTGATGAGTCGTACTGGTTGTCGGATAATGTCGTGTTGAGCATCGTAATTGGGAGAATTTTTGAACTGGATGATGAAGAATATAAAACTTTACAAGATTCTCGAAGACAGGTTTTTGATATAATGGACAAGGTCTTTAAAAATAATGAAAGTAGACTTCTATGATAATTATTATTTTAGTCTGAATATATAAATTGGATACCGTTTGGAAGGTATTTACCCCTGCCCTGTATAAGACAATTAACCGAACAATCTAAAAAACTGAACAATCTTTTGGCTAAGTTTGTAAATGACGTTAGAGAAAAAGGTCAATATAAAAAAAATCCGGATAATATTATGGAATATTTGCTTCAAGATATAGAAAATCGTAAAAATGATGAAGACAAGTAAATATTATTAAGTTATTTTTTATTATATTCTATTATTTACATATTTTTGTGTATGAAAGAAACCTACAGATCGTATAATTTTTAGGTATCATTTAAATAATTTTAAACATTTTTAATGTAATTTATTTTCTTCTGTTCAGCTGACATTGAGTAACATTACACCTGCTAACAAACAATAAGTGATTATTTAAATTGAATAAGTGTATATATATATATATATATATATATATATAT
>MQRK01182889.1:3016-19495 GCA_001938485.1 Girardia tigrina | reverse complement strand
ATATATATATAAATTTCCATTATGATATAAATTAATATACATTTTATTTAGTAATATATTATAGGAAATTATAAATTTTATTTTTGAAAATAAATTTTGGTTTCAAATTTCAGTGAACAAGTCAGTAAATATGAGGAAACGTAAAATAAAAATGGTTATTGAAATTAATTGTTGTGAAAACGATAAATAATATTTTGAGATATGGAATACAATATATATTCTTGAATATAAATTATATTTATAAAAATTTCTTTTATTTTTGAAAAATAATTTATTACATTTTTAACTGTAATATTTTTACTATTTATTTAAAAAAAATAATTTCAGTATTTAGCACGCCAATATTATTTTTCCCACGTTTATTGTTATAACAGTTTCAATTGTCTTTGGGACAATTTTCAGTAAAACTTTGGTAATTCGGCATTTAGCTAAATCGATTAAAATTTTTATAATTAATCATTTTAAACAATTATTCGAACTAATTATTATTTTGTACATTTAAATTATTTCCAAAGGTTTTATTTTTTTTTAATTTATTTCTTTAAAAATTTTAACTTGAAATTATTTTATTATTAAAATTATTTAATTAAAAAACATTTATTTAATCGATTTAAAAATACAGTTACAAATTATTTACGTTATAAAAATTGTTAATTTCTTTTAAATAGTTAAAATTTTTAAATATCTTATGTTGTAATTTCCAATGTAAATCATGCTTGAACCAGAAATCATCACGAATGTCCAAAGTACCAAATTTCTATCTGGGTTGGAGAAGCACTTTTGCAAATACCAAACTCGACATACAAAATTTCACATACCAATTTAAAGACACTATATTTATAATATTCATCACATTCAGTTTTTTTTTCAAAAATAAAAAATTTGTAAACTCAATAATATTATTTATTCAAAGATTGAAGAAAAATCACTTAAACTGATAAAATAGGAATTCCCGTGTTTTCACTATTCTGAAAACTAATTCTAGGTCAAATATACTATATATTTTTATTTAAAGACATAATTTATAGAATGATTATGGTCTAAGAAGTTGTTTAAATAATAAGTCATTTGACCTAGAATTAGTTTTCGGAATAGTGAAAACGGTACGCCGACTTTACAGCGAGCGACTTTACCGCGGACGACTTTATCGCGGAAAATTTACAACAAAATTGTCAATAAGTGAACAATTTTATCTAAAATATGAAAAAAATTTATAATTATGTTATGATAAAACAATGAATCATACAAAGGTTTTAATTTTAAAACATAAATGGATAGAAAATTTCAGATCGACATGGCATTTAATTATTCTTTTTAATATAAAAAATAAACAAACAACATACAAAAAATTAGTAAATTCCTAATTTAAAAAATTCAAATAACATTCTAGAACAAAGGAATAACACACCAAAAAATGTGATGTGTAAATAGAAGAAAGATATAAAAACATTAAACTGATATATTAAAATAACGGAATAGTAAATATATACTTTAATTCAAAAAGTTTAAATTATGAGCAACGCATCTGAGATAATCCAATATTTGTAAATTATTTTATTGCTCAACGACACGTTCAATCCTCTCACTTACTTAGGCATAAATTTGCGATGAGAATTGTGGGAATTCTTCAATTCTAATAAGAATTTTAATGCGCTGCAAAATTAGTTCAACAAAATCTTGTTCAGTACGAAATTTATTTATCAAACTATAAACAGTTAGGTGATTGCAAGCGATAGAATTTTGAAACGCACGATGCCAATTTTCTATTGCATTGTTTGTGCTTGGTAGATGAGGAATAACGTGGTCATATATATTCCAACACTGAATTGAATATCGAGAACGTAATCTTCGTTCTCCACGACCACGGCATGTTGGGTTCTTGATCAATATTAGAATTCATAACACCAAAAATTTATTATTAACACAATTAAAAATTATTCAAACAATTTTTAGTTAACAATTTTTGTTGTAATAAAAATTGTTGTTTTTAATAAAAAAAATTTGTATCGTTTTTTTTCTATCGTTTTTTTATGACCAGATTCTTATATAAAAATATGAAATTATAAATATAAATAACTGATAAGTTATTTTAAAATTGAAAATTTTTAATTCTATTTATTTGAAAATTTACATTCCTTATTTTTAAATTAAAACCAACAAAATTTTGTTGTCATATTTTTACTAAATTAACCTTAATGATTTTTTATTATTTTAGAATTAGTTTAATGTTATTTCTTTTTTTGTGAAACATTTCAAATTAATAAAGATTTTAATGTTTTATTTTTTTTTCAATATTTAAAAATTTTATTATTAATATTTAAAAGCATTTTTACCTACAATTATTTTAAATACCATACAATTTAAATACCAAAAAATAATTTATAGTATTTTATAGTAATTTACAAATTTTATTATTATTATGATACGTTAATGATAAAAGTCTTAATTAATATTTTTTTACAAAACTATTTAGAATAATTTTTAAAATTATTACAACCTATTTTATCCTTGTATTTATATATGTATTTTTTTAATCAATTATTTAAAAATT
This sequence comes from Girardia tigrina, assembly GCA_001938485.1. NCBI lineage: Eukaryota > Metazoa > Platyhelminthes > Tricladida > Dugesiidae > Girardia > Girardia tigrina. The sequence goes on along the minus strand of MQRK01182889.1, from coordinate 16,944 downwards.
CGTTATTTCCCAATTAATTTCATTTTAAGTTTTTTTACTCTACAAATAAAATTCGATTATTCTCGAAAATAACTTTTTAAAATTATTTACGATATATTTTTACATTATAAATGTTTAGACAACTTTTGAGTTTAAATATTTACTTATTTCAAATATTATTTATAAAAATTATTTATTCAAAAATTTAAAGAATGAGTTTTTCACATGAGTCCTTCACACGGCCAATATATGTATCCTTAAAATATTCAAAGGCATCATCGAGTTCTGGATAATCATTAGAAAGATCAAGTAAAGCCAAAAACGCAGTGATAACGGCATCCACATGAACAAACGTTAAGGCCATCAGTGATTACAGAATAGTTCTAATTTCATCGTTGTTTGAATAGAGATCCGGAAGATTTGATATTTCTTTTATTTTTTTGTAAATTGATTGGTTCCGATGAAAAAACAGCCTTTAACAGTAGCATTGCAAAATACAGTGAAAACAGCGTTCATTGCTCCTTTTTCAAAATCCATCATAATAGTTTGTGGATTTAAATTTGGTCTTAAAAGCTGTTCAAACATATGAGTGTAATTTAATTGATTTTTATTGGTCATCCATGCATAAACAAGAGGCAATACTTTGTTTGATTTTAAACTTGGTAATAATAATCGAGGGGCGACAAAGAATGTCCCATCCATAAACAAATTTTCACAAGAAGCCATCAGATTTATGTTTGCAGTTGTACTGAAGAGCATTTGCATGCTCTCATCATCCGGTTGGCATGATTAGATCCAGAATCGTATATCAAAAAAGATTCATTTCTAGTTGTAAACCTCAAATTTTCAGGAACATTTATTTCTGAAAGATGATTTGGATTTGACCAAGGAGCATTCTTTTGTTTTAGTTTTCGTTGAATTGTACGTTAACTAGATCGATAACTTGGAAGAGATATTGCAGCGTCAAGTGGAATCCCAGTCCTAGATTTCTGAATAATTTGCCTCGGGGCCTCTACTGTCTGTGATGCACGAGTTGCAACCATCTGAGCAATGTGCCTAGCGACAACTTTACCTGCATACGCAACAATCGGATTTCCAGATTTTGAAGAAAAGAATTGAAGATTCATGCTGAAAAAAGTGTGAGAAAAAAGTGTTTAGAAATTTATAATATTTGAAGGTATATTTTTAAAGGTATATTAACGTAAATAGAAATTTTTATTATAAATATTATATTTTAATAAAGTAACAATGGCAAAAAATATCTTAATTAAAAATTTTAAGAAAATTGAATTTATTTAATCATTTAATATTAATATTATAAATTTTTAATATTTTTTACTGAAAAAGTCCGCGGTAAAGTCGCCCGCTGTAAAGTCGCCCGCGGTAAAGTCGTCCGCGGTAAAGTCGCCTCACCTGTAATAATTAAAGAGACCAAGACATTGAAAAATAATTTCGAAGGGTGTATTATATCAAAAAGGGTAAAACCCTGATTTAGGTTATTGTTAGATCTCTGGTTGGGAGCGGATGATAAAATCACTCTTTGATGATTTTTGTTGTTGAATTTGTTTAGATAATATTTTTATATGTTTTTGGAACATCTTCCATGTTCTAAATATGAAATTCCGACATCAGTTTTTCAAGTTTTATTAATCCACAAAATAAATGTCTTATACTTTTTATTTAAATACATTTAATCTTAAATAAATTCTTTTTTTTAATTTTGAGGAACTATTTGTTTCATAAATCTCAAACCGGTATAATAAAAATAAATATAGTATTAATAATTCATTTAACTTTTTTTTAATTTTAGACGATTAAATAATTTCATTTTCTTTAATTAAATTTACAAAATTTTCTCATGCTTAACATAAACTTTATTTAGTTCTTGATTTTTTTTAAAATTTAAAATGAGACTTTGAATTCAATTATTTTTTCAAAAATTGTACAAGCATTGCCTAAAAATTCCTAACAAATATAATCTTTAATTATTATTTTTATGTCTACCATATTATTTGGAGTAATCCGATTATTTTTATTTATACTTATACACAAACATTTATTGAGAAAAGAATATTTAATGTGAAAATTCATTAAAAATATACAATTTATATACAATGATTTATATATTTTTATATATTATGATTTTTATTAATCATTAAAAAAAGCTTTTGACATTGAACAATTCAAAATGTATCAAACTTGTCAATTAAAACTTCTTTTTTAGAAATTAATTACTTTTCATTATATAAACGATTTATCAAAATTAAGTTTTAAAACCGTGTTAATTAAAATTTCAAAGAAAAAGAATTTTAAAAAATCACTAAATTCAACAATGAGAATCTTCATTTTCATTAATCATTTCCAACTGATGCAACAAATACACACGAACCCACACCCTTAAATATTGGTGTACCATAAATGTTTCGAGGGTATTCGCTATATGGTAAATCTTTTTACGGCCACTAAAAATGAATCAACAACATTATATATGGTTCCTTAATTTTTACAATTTTTAGCACTCAACCACATTAAAAAGGCAGTTTAAACTAGTCTAACACCTCAACAGACAAAATTTTCTTTAATCTGTCCAATATTTATGTACGAAATTTAACTAAAATCAGTTTAATGTTACTAAAATATGTGAATACCATGAAGTTTAAAAGCATCAAACATAGGCCAACTGAATTAGTTTTAAATAAAAATGATCAATTATTTAAGATAGTATGCTAAATTTTATTTTTGCATGCAAAATAAAATACTTCGAAAATAATAAAAATAATCTGAAAACAATAAATCATTGAAAAGTTAAAAAAAATTAGAGGTATTTAAAGACTTTACACCGACCAGCTGCTCTTGATTTTTAAGTTGTGCTCGATCGATTTATTAATCATCTTCCGAATATTTTTCTTTTTCTTGCTCCGTCTTTACTATAAATTAATAAATTCATTACTTTTACTGTGTGTTTCATTTAACAACAGAAGAATACGAAATTCTAACCTTTATAAAATTGGTTGAATTTAGTTATCCATTTTAATAATAGTTGAAGATTATATAATATATTAATTGCATTTATATTATAGGAATTTAATTTACACAAACTCACACAAGCATATATACACACATGCAAACATCAAAACATACAACATTTTTGGATATTTAATTACACACGCGATTAAATGGTTGTCATTCAAAATGTCCAAATTTTAAATTTATTGGGTTGTTCGGAAAGTCATTTCGTTTTTTTAATACTTGTTTTAAATGTATTTTTTACATTAATAATCATTAATAATCATAGACTATATTATTTATTTTAGCAGTTGGTAATCAAGGTCAGATTTGGAAAATTTTGGAATAATTAAAAACATTTATATTTGATTTTTGACCTATCAAAGATGGAAAGCAAGAATCAGCATTTACGGCATGTATTACTTTTTTACTTCCGAAAGGTAAAAATGCTGTACAAGCAAGAAGAAAATTATGCGAAGTGTATGGAGAAGATGTGTTGACAGAACGCCAATGCCAAAACTGGTTTAAAAAATTTAGATCCGGAAATTTTGATGTTGAAGATTCTTCACATTCCGGAAGGCCCTTTGAGGCCGACGAAGACATAATAAAGTGATTCAAACCGGCGAATAACAACTCGCGAAATTGCCCAGACATTACATTTATTTGATTCGACCGTCCATGATCATTTGAAACGCCTAGGTTTTACATCAAAACTCGACACATGGATTCCTCATAATCTTACCGAACGTAATTTATGCTGTCGTTTAGAGATCTGCGATATGCTTCTCAAACGTCAAGAAAATTATCCATTTTTGAAGCGCATCGTCACTGGAGATGAGAAATGGGTAGTCTACAATAATTTAAAACTCAAGAGATCTTGGAGTAAAAAAGATCAACCTGCTCAAAGCACTTCGAAAGCTGACATTCATCAAAAAAAGGTGATGCTATCTGTTTGGTGGGATTTCAAAGGAATCGTCTTTTATGAGCTTCTTCCGAACAAAACTACGATTAATTCGGATGTCTACTGTCATCAGCTGGACAAATTAAATAAATCCCTTAAACACAAAAGGCAAGAATTGATCAATAGAAAAGGTGTAGTCTTTCACTAATATAATGCCAGACCTCATATAAGTTTGGTAACTCGCCAAAAGCTTTTACAGCTTTGATGGAACATCATGCCTCACCCACCTATTCTCCAGACCTCGCACCTTCTGATTATCATTTTTCCGGTCTCTACAAAATTATTTAGATGGTAACACTTTTGGATCAAATAAAGATGTTAAAAATCACCTAGAAACGTTTTTTAGCAGCAAAGAACAAATATTTTATGAACGTGGAATTATGTCACTGCCAGGAAGATGGAAGAAGGTATTGGACCACAATGGTTATGGATCATTGTATCTGAATAAAAAATACATATACATATGTATTTCAATAAAATATTTATTCGTCATAAAAATTTGTCTTTTACTTTAATACAAAAAAAACGAAATGACTTTCCGAACAACCCAATAAATGAAAAATGTAAATTTAAAATATTTAAAATGGTTCACTCAATTTATTAAATACTGAAGTAATAAAATAAATAAAATACTACAATAAATAAAATACTAAAATTAATAAAATACTAACATACTAAAACACTAAAGTATAAAAAAATTAAACAGAAAAGAATAAAATTTTAATTTTTGTAATTTCTTTATTTTTTTTAATTTTAATTTCTTTCAACTAAATCCCAAAAATAGTCCTAGGCAACATCCTATTTGTTTCTTTTCCAATAATAAATTCCTTTAATCTATCACTAATCACAACGCATTTGCGCGCTCTACGTAATTTTTCACCTGCCTCAATTCTTAGAAACTTTTGATGAATAGCTTCTTCTTCGTCGATTAACTTTTTTAAAAAGTTTCTAGGTGTTTTATTAAGAGCTCCAAATGTTGCTCTAAAAATATTATGACATCATTCAATGGCGTTGTTTGTGCGCGGTGTATTTTCTATAATACTAGATCTATTATTCCATAGAGTGATCTCAAAGCGTGGTGGTTGATCGTAAGATCCGATGTACTTTACAAAAAAAATATTCATACAAATAATTAAGACAAATAGGAAAATCAATAAATGTTTGTAGTCATATGAAAATTCTTTAAACTTGATTTAGTGGAATAAATACTAGGGCCTTTAAAGCTTTACCAAATTTTCTTAAAGTTTCATTTGTCGCATATTCGATTCCCAAAGAGGTTTGATCCATTTTTCTGTGAATATTCTTTGCCAAATGAAAAAGGCATCCAGTAAAACGAGACGCAGGAAATGCATTCTTAAAAGTATTTATAGCAGCAAGCTCAAAATCCGTTATAATAATATCTGGGTCAAGATCAATTACCAGAGATTTTAATATATTGAGGAACTCAAAATAAATTTTAAACGATTTTGACGGCAATAATGCAAAAACTATTGGAATTACGTGATAGTCAATAATGATTGATATTGTATACATCTGTTTCCATCCCTCAGGACAAGTATCAAACGTACCATCGATGCACCACAATCTATAAACCTGTAAATTACGAATCATTGTATCTGAATAAAAAATACATATACAACTATTAAATTCTAATTCACGTCGTCTATTAGGACAGTTTTAATAAAAATTTGCATCTCGACGAGTACACGTTAATTCTTCTTCGATTTTCAATACATGTTCATAAGATCTGGGTCAATGATGTTCCGTCTTTTCCTATTTATTAGCTGAACTAATGAACCACGTGTGCCCGTTGCGGCAATATTACAGATATTTTCATTTTCTAAGGCATCATTAATAATCTCTGGGCGAATTATCAGTATTTATGGCAGATAATATAATTTGGGCTCTTATTAGTCTACGCTTAACCAGATTAGCTCTTGGAGCATGATTATGTTCTTTTGATATTTGAACATCATGTTATTCTAAAGCACCGCCCTTTTTTATTAACTGTGTTTTTAATGATCCTCCACAGCTTCTAAACGTGCACCTCCATGTTATCAATGACTTCCCGATATGCTTTATAGTTTATTAATGTCCAACATATTGTAGAGTTTTTCCACCTTTTAGGTTCTCAGAAATTTCAACAAGCATGGGGCTAAAATAAAAAAAAATTAAATTTAAAATTTATCATTTTAACATACTTTTTGTGAGGATAATTTGAAATGTTGTAAGTTTGTTGTTTGTATGCTGTTTTGATTTGTGACTCTCCTACTCAGATGGGATTGATATGTTTATTGATTGATTATTTGAATCTAATTATATTAATTTTAAGTACTAATTAATTAAAGTTTTATAATTATGAATTTTAATAATATTTTTAGTAAACGATTTTAACTTATTAAATATAATATATTTTAAAAATTAATGTTCATTTAAAAAGTTATGTAATGCCTTTTTATCCAATAAAATTTAAGAAATTAAAAATTAATATTAAAAACTTTCCCATTCATTGTTTTTTTAGATTTGAATACGTAATCAAAAACTATATCAATCAAAGAAAGATGACCTCTGAAAATTGTTGTGAAGAATCTGTTTGTGTTGTCAATAAATGTTTACATTCAAATTGTAATGTTGTTAATACTTTTATTTGAAAATATCTTAATTTAAATTTGTAATTAAAAATTTAAAGAAAGTTTAAATAAAAATTTTAAACATTTTGAATTTAAATTAATTAATTAAATAGCAAATTAATTAGCAAGTCTGTATAAAACTTCATTCATGAAAATAAACCAAAAGATTGCTATTTAATACAGTGTATAAATTTGTAGATAATCGTAAGTGGTTTTTTGCAAAAAAAATTAGAAAAAATTATTTTTTTTCAAAATTTTTTTATCAAATTGTATTGTCATCGGAAGCAAGCCTGTATAAAAAATTCAGCTCAATTGGATGACTGAAAGTGGTCGAAAAATCAATCGCAAGATTTGTTCCAGACAAACAGACAAGAAAGAAAACTAATAAAAACGTGGTAAAAGAAAGGGGTGCTTAAATTTCAATTTTGTGATTATTTATTTAATATGTTTTTATTTATACACTGATTATTATTGTAAGTAAATAATGATAAAGTGTTACGTGCTGAGAAACAGAGAAACCGACATTGGATTTTTATATATCAATATTAAAACAAAAATTTCGAAAATATCGCTTTAACACATTTAATTTTTTCAATATTTCAAAAAATAAAAATTACAGAATATATTGTTTAACACAATGAATCATTTTGCATGTAATTAGTTAATAAGGTTTAAATTAAAATTTAGGATAAATGAAAGCCTAAAATGAATTATTCTACAATCTCTTATGTAAAATTAAACAAAAACTCGTAACAGAATTGATTAAGAGGGCCGTTTGATTACTGTTTAATGGTCGACACGATATTACTAACAATGCTTCACACGAAACTATTCCAATAATTTATCAAATGCTAACGTATAATTTTGAAATCTGTTATACTCAAGATACAAGTTTTTATGGATAGCAAAATATGATATTATCCTAAATTATATTTGTAAAGTTGTTATATATATTTCAAAAGAATTGCATTCTTTAAAATTAATTTATAAAAAAGGATTTTTAATTTAAAACTTTTATGCATTGGTTAACGTGATTTTATTTATATATTTTATCATTTAGAGAAGTTATCCTCAGTGATGTTAACGTAAGACAAATTTTCAAAGATATGCTTTTTGCAAGTTATGAAGGAATTGGGTTAACAAATATTTGGTACATGGCTCTATTAGCTCTAAATCCGAAGATTCAAGAAAGAATTAGAAAGGACATCACAGAATTCTGTAAGAAGAAAAACGATTTTACTCCCAAATTTGAATGGCGATCTGAATTATCATATATTCAAGCCGTGGAATTTGAATTTTTTAGATATTCATCTATAGTTGGAATACTTGATTTTCATTGTGCAATGAAATCCGTGAAATTAGGAGAATATAATATTCCCAAAGGATGTTTAATAGCAGTTAATCAGTATGCTTTAAACCATGACCCAGAGCGTTGGACAAATCCAGAAGTCATTCAACCTGAACGTTTTCTTGATAAAAATGGAAAGTTTTCTGAAAGGCCTGATTTAATAACATTCGGCATGGGCATTAGGATGTGTCCAGGAACAGTAATTACAAAAGGATATGGATTCTTGTTATTGTGTAACCTATGTTTGAATTATAAAATTGAATGGTCTACTGAAAACGAATCTCAACACCTGGAAGATGATCCGGACAATGCAGTTCTCTTTCGCTCCTTGAAAGACTATTTAGTAAAAATATCTAAAATATAAATTCAAAAAGCGCTTTTTTTAATTTATGTTGGATATATATGTGATTTTAATGTAATAAATAAATTTTGCAATAATTTTATTTTGTTTTGTTATAACAAAAATTACATATTCAACAAGAATGACACTACAAGTTTGTAATTTTAAAAATATTATATAATTTTATTTGATTAATTTACTCAATTTAAATTATTTTGAAAAAAATAACGTGTGATATTTCTTTCGTATTACTTTCAGCAACCAAACTCTCATTATTGAAGAAAATATAAGTTTAATAGTTGACATATTTTCTTTTATTAGAGACATTTTTGGCCCTACCGGTTCGTTTTTCTTCTTTCCCTTTTTGCACCATAAAAGTGCATTTAGGTGCATTTACGTTTTGCGCTACTTTAAACTGGAAGACATTTATGTCTGTTTCATGATAAAAGTGATTCATTCATTTATATAAATAAATTTATATAAACACACATATATATAACTATATATATATATAATTTATTATATTTGCTAGTTAAATAACAAAATTCAAGGAAAAAAACAAAATATTTTTTTTTCAAAAATTTAAACATTTCATAAGAATAAATCAATAAATATTTTTAAAACACGAAACATTATGGTTTGAATGTTACCGATTCAACAACTGCAATTTTAATAAATAATTAGACCACTGTAACACTGTTAATGAATGAACAACTGCAGAAAACATAATAAATCTGTATTTATATCAACTTCGACAAACATTTTGTGATATTCAAATCGCATACACTTCATACCCTCTAAAACTACGGAATTTCTATTGGTCCAAACAATAAAATGATTATATATATATATATATATAACTAATTAGGAACGGGAAATCTTAAAATTTGGTCCTAATCATGTAATAAGATCTTCGTTAAATACATGGAAATTAAAATCTAAAATCGAATATATTTATCAATAATATGAAAAAAGTATAATTGGCAATGGCAAACTTAAAATTATTCAAAAAGATCAAAAAGATAAAAAGGAAAGCAAAAATGCTCTGGACTCTTCAGAATCAAACATTGACAAGACAGAAAAACAATCACAGATTCAAGATATCATAGGCTATGTATTAAAAGACAAACAATTTGAATTGAAAAAGGCTACAAATATTTACATTAATAACAATAAGAAAATGAAAAATAATGAAGAAAAAAGAAGGACATAATTATTACAAAATTTGATAAATGTAACGGCCTCGTCATACTTAACAAATCAGATTACATAAGTAAAATGAATGACATATTAGGATCAGATAAATTCAGTAAATTAAGTTTAAAAGAAAATAGTAAACCGTTACCGATGAAGAATGAAACCGAAATAAACTTCCCTTTCTGGACATTCTTGTCACTAGGATGAATGGAGGCTATAAAACTGAATTATTCAGAAAGGCAACAGATACAGGTCTTTACACAACAATACACAGATTTTGTGAGGAAAAATATAGAGAGGGTATGATAAAAGGGCTTGTTCACAGAGTTTGGAATTTGTCGTCCAGTTTTGAAATTGTAAATCAGGGTTTAAATATTCTTAGAAGGCGCTTAAGGGACAATATGTATACAAACAAGCAAATATAACACAACATTAGGGTAACATTAGACAAATTATGTACAGATGTACGAGTTAAAAAACAATTAAAAGAAGAAAATACTGAAGAATACAAACAAATCATTAATATTCCATATTCTGAAGGATTTAGAGCATTTAAGAAGAGTATTTGTAGAACAATAAGTAGTGCTAAAGTAGTCTCTGTCACATCCAAAGTTCAAAGTTTCCTCTCAAACAAATCGAAAACAGTTTGTGATTTGCAAGCTAATCTGGTATATAAATTTAATTGTCACGGGTGTCAAAACTCGTACATCGGAGATCTCGGTCTCTAGGCTAGAGTGTCAAAATGCTAGCCGATTATTGCGGAACAGCCGGCAATGTATCGTATCAGGAATGGGCCAGCAATCCATTCACTAGGCTACGCTTTATAATCTGGATGTGAAGGCTGTCGGGAGTAGTGACCCCGCTGTCGGTGGTAGGATTGCAATCTCATGATCTGGGATGAATCAATCCCGATGAAGGGTGTTGTAATGACGTTGCTGCCTTTTCGAACAGGCGGAACTAAGGCATGGGTCCCAACATTAGGGGAAAGCCCATTGAGAACCACCAGCGTCCCTGGCCTTCTAAAAAGCCTCAGGCTTAATACTGTTAAAGGAGTATAAATGCACATCGGAGAGACTAATCGTCATCTCAAAACCCGGATTAGCGAGCACTCGCAAATGAGTCGATCTAGTAAGGTTCTTGATCATTGGTTATGTTGTAAGGATAGAACCTCATCCATTTCAAAACATGAGTTTTCTGTTCTACAAAAGGGTTTTGATTCACATTACGAACGACAGTTTTGTGAATCTCTACTAATAAGCACTACAACACATCAATTAACATTCAGAATGGGCAAAGTAAGGTTATCGCAATACTTAAAATTTTTAATTAAAATATTTTTGCCATTATTACCCAATAATACTTTAATTAATTATAATATTTAATCCCTAATATACCTTTTAAAGTTAATGTATCTATTAAAATTGTTTTCAAATTGCTGATGATGATGTATGTAAACATCGAAACATGTCCAATAATTATATAAAAAAGCTTTAATCAAATTATATTTTCGAAATATTAAACTTGCGTTCACAAGACACAATATTATATATATATATATATATATATATATATGGGAACAGGTCAAAATTCCCCGATCAAAAACCCCCACATATACGTCGTGGACAAAAACCCTCACGGACAAGCACCTTCTATCATCAGGGTTATGGTAAGGGTTATGGATATGGTTACGGCTTAGGTTGGAATAAGAGTTAGGTTCAAGGGTTAGAGTTATGGTTATGGTTAGGGTTTAGATTAGAGTCCAAGTTAAGGCTGGGATTAGAGTTAGGGTTAGGGGGAGCAAGTATACTTCCCTCAAATGTTAGCTTGTATTTTATTTGGTTGTTGGTTATTATTTTATATAATATATGTAATAAATAATTGTAATAAATAATTCTTTATACCTACGTTGTTTTAATTTCAAATTTCAAATGGATAAGAATAAGTTAATTTACATGCGCGAAATTGTCTTAAAACTTCATGAAAAAGACAAAAAAACAGTTGACATTTTGGAAGATTGTTCATGTGAAGGTATTAATACCGAAGGTATATTTACCGAATAATCAAGAGATGGGAGCGAACTGGCTCTATGTTCCCATAAAATGCCGGCACGAAATTTACTATACGGAATCGTCAAATACGAGGAAAGCTCAAGCATTCAATAAAAAAAGAAAAGACAGTGAGTAAGGCCATCAAAAAATTGAATATAAGTAAAAGTTCAGTGCACAGAATCTTAAAGTATTTTTTTCATCTAAAAACTTACAAACGTCAGTAAACTCACACGATTCCAAATAAAAACCAACAAGCACGTCAGGAACGTTGTCGAAAAATCATTCGATCCAGATTGACCATGTTTTTACGTGGATTCGCTGCGGTTCATCCGTCATTTGGAATTTGATCATAACGTGACCGGCAAACAAACAAACTAACATTTAAGACAAATACATCATATAAAGATGTAAAAATAAAGTTAAATCGTTTTAATGGAATTGACCTTTAGTATATAAAAGATACAATGGTGATATGTTTTAAATTTTAACAATCTGGCGACGTTTTTATAAAGAAACAGAAATGGATAGATTTCGAATTTAAACAATAAACCCTACATGAAAAACAGGATTGGGATACAAATCTTGAGCAGAGTGTTGATACCATGGATTTCAATTTGGTTTAGGGCTGTACCAACAGTTATCTTGAGCTTCGTTTCATGGCAATTCGACGCTCTTCTTGGACCATCATCTTTAATTTTTCATCAACTGATTCAAAACTTTCTGGTGGCCAAAACTTTCTCATAAACTGATATGTGACCATATTTTTACTCTTTGATCCAATATTAAACAGATATCAGAGATTTACAGTCATACAGGTACGTTGGCTGCAAACGTCTAAGGTTTCATAGCAAGTATTCTTCTGCATTACAAAGAATTTGAAGTTATCGCTCAGTCGAAAATTCAAAATTTACCAATACAAATTTTAATGCAATTGATATAATATAACAAAAAATGAAATTAAAATCTGTATTAATTTAATTAATCACATGTTACGACGCCAACTTGAAAATATGACTCGAAGGAAACCCTTCTTCACGCTAACGCCCCGATATTTTAAATTTTTTTGAATTGATATTTTGAATTTTAAAAATAAAGCAGTTGCGTCAATGAACAATGAGTGTATTTCGATGTCCTATTAGTAAAATAATTTCTATCGATCGGAAGTTCTGAATTTCGTGTTTTGAACTAATAGTGCTGAATTCGTACTATCGATGTTTGAGTTCATATGGATTAAGGTGAGGGACAGTACTAACATGATCGTGTGAACAATGTTGATGTGAGAAAAGGGATCGTACAGTTCGAGATGACATGAATTTTAAAATCACGACGGCATGAAATAAAAATAAATTAAATTTCAATTTAAACGAGTCATAAAACAATATAAACGGAGAGTCATAATTGAGAGGAGTAGAGAGTATTGAAAAGTTAGAATTAAATTCACAAAGTGATAGTATTAACACAAATTTTGGTAAAAATTAACGTCATACGATTGACGATCTACATATTATCAGTAATGTTGTAAATTACAATTAGAATTGATTAATTAGAAAATTATTATTATTCGAACGAGAGTTAATAACAGAGGCGAAGAACCTTTCGGAGGTGACGCAGGTGGGCCGCAGAATGCAAGGGGCACGCGGACGGACCATCGTTTATTTCCTTGGGGCTCTCTTTGTCCTATTTAAATAATTAACATGTGTAATTTAAAGTGTAAACCTCAACCAGAAATAATATCTACCCCTCAGAAGCTGAGCTACCAGTCGGGCCATACTCGGTACTGGTAGAGAACCCGAAGGCGCTCCGAAGCACACACAACCTGTTGATTTGCGCGGAGGAGACGCGCCTGTTCTCCATATACGGTCACGTTTTAATACGGAGAAGTTTAAAATATGTGTCGGAGTTGCCGTTGAACACTAAAACGGATGGGGGCTCAGAGCTTGCAAAATGTTGTTGAGAGAGGGGGAACACGACAACCACAAAAATAAAATTTACTATTATATTTTTTACCTTGGGTCAGATACTTATTGAACTCACGACGTATGATGTATTTGTTTTTAGTTTAACATAAAATAAAAAATTTAATATTTCGTTCTTTGTATACGATTTTATGAACATATTTAACATATTGAACATCGTAAAATATTAGATGAAAAATTGTTTCATTCAGCATAATTCATGCTTCTAATCGTGTTCTATAATAAAAGAAATTATTAAAGTAATTAATTAATCTATTAATAAAAATATACATTATTCTTAAATTTAAGATTCCTATTGTTATTATACATAAAATCTGTGCATGAAATTAACCCCTTTACCGTCTATCACGAGTTAACTCGTCATATGAAATCTTGGGCTTAACCGTACATCACGATTTAACTCGAGTAGGGGAAAAATGGGCATTCGACACACAACCCCCCCC
>MQRK01182885.1:616-10742 GCA_001938485.1 Girardia tigrina | reverse complement strand
GAAGCTGAATTTACATGGTACTTTCAATAGAATACCCCATACATAATCAAATCCAATGACAGTTGAACATAGTTCCAAGTCTGCCTATCGATTACAAATGCAAGATGATGAAAAACGCCTGGATTTTCGGGTGGGGGAGGAAGTGTTAGTAAAGGTGGAACCTCACAAATTGAGGAAAGAAGGATTCAGATATGAAGAGCCATATAAACTTATAAAATTCCTCACTCCTTATCAAGTGGTTCTGAAGTATCCTAGATCATTGAAAGCGCACCGTATTGAATGGTTGAAAAAGTATACGAGACCTTCAAATTAAAAAGGCGGAAGTTGGATAATTGAATATTATTTTAATATTCAATTATTATTATTGTATTAATATTTGAGAATTTGTGATAGAATTTATATATATATATATATATATATATATATATTCTTTCATGGATTTCGATTGCTTTCTTACTTATATTAATAAGGACATTGTTTACGTTAAATAAATGGATATCGGAAATATTTTCAATTGACAAAATAAAACAGGAATATTCAGTAAATTTTAGTATGAAAACTTTATTTCACAAAAGATGCAATAAAACAGATTGTGATTATCACTAACAATAATTCATTCTTGTCACTGTTATTATCGGTTTTTGAGTGGTGTATTGGGATTTTTTTATAAAATAGAATATAGGTTTTTATTGAATTGAGAATTTTTCACATTAAATTCACAATTTTTCATCTTAAATTTACAATTTTTCACTTTAAATTGAATATTCTATAAAAATATTTTTGCCAATTTCGTGAATTCGGAAATTACACAAATTCTGCATAAAAACCCACTGTGGAAACCGAAGATAGGAAAATTTTTCTTTAAAAAAAAGAAAAAAGTTGATTCAAATAATTATTTATCAGAAAAACCATTTTCACCAAATTAATAGAAGTAAGTTCAATTAAGTAACTGTATTATTTATATTTTTTGTTCATTTCTGTGACAAAAACCCCTAAGATTGACTCATTTACTCTGTGTGACTAATTACTAAACATTCTGGTTATATTTATTAATATAGTTATTGTTTATATTTTTGTCTAGGTTTTGTATATTGTTTTAATCAAACTCTAGAGATATAGAAAATTGGAGTTGTTTCATTTATCAGTCAGATTTGAGATAACTTTCACTTTCTTTCACAAGCAAAAGCGAATCACAGCAATAAATGAAACAGTGATTGTCATTCAAATATAAAACAAAATGTCTTGATTTGAATTGATTGCAGAAGATGAATTTAAATATAAATAACGATAACAATAATATAATAATATTTAAACTTTAAATTCTGAACACTATTTCAAATTTGATTTGGAAAGGGTATAGCTTTTTAAAGAAATATCGCACATAGTTCATGAAAGCATTTGACGAACTAGAACTGCTCTTGAGAATTTTAAAACCCATTAATGGTGTTGGTTATATAAAATGTCGGGTCTCTATAAAACGTACCCTCTGTATAACGTAAATCTCTTTATAACGTTATTTGTTAAAAAAAAGAAGGCCATAACGCTATAAGAATAATAGAAAATGAGTTCTATATAACTTAATTCTATATAATGTAAAAAAATAAAACAGCTCATGCGAAGTACATTCTATATAACAGTTTTAACATAAAATACAAAAAAATCAAACAAATAATCATATTAAACGAAATATTTAATACAAAAATAACATTTATTTTGTTATGTTATTTGTTTAAATATTTTTGTACTTGTAATTTTTTCGAATATAAGAATAACAATTTATTTTACTTTTTATTGAATCCAATTTCTATAAAATAACGGATTTTGATTTTATTTAACTTTCTGGTTGATTTTTAAAAAATAATTCTAGAGTAATGAAAAGTAGAAATTCAAAGAAACGTGAGTTGAAAGAAAAAAATGATAATTGAAGCTAGAATAGGAATGAATCTCAAGCAGATAGCTCAAAATTTGGAAAATTAATATCAACTATTCAACCGGTGCTTGAGAATAAAAATGCAGTCATTAAACCAATAGAAAAAGACCATGGAAGAAAACAAACTCGACGTAAAAAAGTTCGTTATAGAGACGTTGATGAAGTACTGCTTGGCTGGATTAAGTAAGTGAGAAGTATGAATGATCCCTTGTCTGGTCCGAATTTGAAAGAAAATTCAATGGAAGTTGTTAGTAAATTGAAGAACAGAGTGAAGCTGGGTCTATCCAGATGGAATCTGTAACCGAATAATGGACCTTTGTTTCGCAAACTGCTTTGGAAAAATATTCAGAAAACAAAGTAAATGTCGACGAAAATGCCCTTTTCTCGGAAGTACTACTAAATAAAACACTTTCATTTAAATGTTAAAGATGTACAAGTGGTATGAAAAGCAAACAAAGAATCACAATCCTTGTTGGTCGCAATGAGTTGGAGCGAGAAACCCTTAATGCTCGTTATTGTAAAATCTGCCAAACCAAGGTGTTTTAAGAATACCAGACTACCCGCAGTATACCATTCGAATTCCCGTACATGGATGACAAGAGGATTGTTTGAATCATGGCTGTGCATATGCGATTCGAAACTCGCCCAAAAGAGTAGAAATATTTTTATTTACGTTGACAACTGTCCTGCGCATCCAAAAATTATACTACAATATTTTGACTTAAAATTTTTCCTCCCGAATAGCGACCGATGGATAGAGGCCTTATTCAGATTCCTAAGATTCTGTATAAAGAATACTTTTTCACCGTAGACTCTCAGTCATTGAAGATAAAAGAGACTTCGTTTACCTTACTTAATGCCTTGTATCTCTTAAATCGAGCTTGGAATGATGTTAAACATTTTTTTGAAGATAAGGATGAGTGATGTTAAGACAATAAATTATATTTGGAGAAGAATTCGGGATCTTGGTGATGTGCAGAAAGATATTACTTTGAATGATTACATACAGAAGTTATAACAACTGGCGGTCTAACGATCAATTATCTCGTAGAATATCTACCTAAAAATTAAGAATGCAATACTAGCAGTTATGATACTGATTCGATTGACGAAACTATCGTTAGTTCTTGAGAAGTAAAGATGTCCTCAGCAAGTTTCGTCGGGTCTTAGAATACAACTGTAATTTATTTATACAACTATCTGTTTGAAAATAGGATACATATTTCTTTAAAAATACGGGACTATTGAAAGTAGTTAATACGTAAGTTTTTAAATACAAAAAAAATGTTACTGAAAACATAATTCAATACATGCAGCTGTAATATTGGGCAAACGTCAAATTTAATTAAATATACAAAATTTATCATTTTATTTAAATGAAATTTTATCCACGGTTGGTAAAAATTGGCAAACCATAATGAATATTGTGATTAGAAGTGCTGAAAAGGATCAAAATCATCACAACTAACCAGTAACCAAAGTAATGGTATTTTACAAAAATTATTGCAGCACAAAAAAATGAAATAAATTGCAATATGGTGTAATAAACATAGTTAATGGCAAAACTTTTTGGAACGTGTAATCGAAAAAAAAGAAAAATGCGGAAGAAAACCTAAAAATTATTCTGAAAATTTGGTAAAAATAAAATTGTCGTGGAAGAATTTGCAGTTTAGCTGCAGCTCTGACATCTCAAAGTCAACACTTTTCGATACTTTTTAGAGTGGTACTAGTGTTTAAACGTATATCTTCGTCTGAAGTTATATTTAACGGAAGAAAATAAATTGGAGAGATTTACGTTTAAAGTGCGTCATGTAAAGGTAGATGGTTATTTCAAAGATATGTACAACTATGTTCATATTAACGAAAAATGGTTCTACTTAATACAAACCAAACTTTCATATTACATTATGTTGGTTGAAAAAACCCATAGACGTTGCACAAGCAAACATTTCGCTATTATTCACATAAAATACCAAAATTTTGATGGAAAAATTGGTAAATGGCCTTTCGTTTGTCAAGTACCGGCAAAAAAAGAATTCAAAAAATAGAGCAAAAGGAACGCTAATCAAAAAAAAAGTATCGAGTCAGTAAGAGCAAAAAAATGATAATGGAAAATGTAATTCAGGCAATAAAATCAAAATTTCCAAGAAGTGAGAAGTACAAAGACCTCACTCTTTGTAATGAAGATGACGTTTTAAGAGAAGTGTCAAAACATGGTTGGTCAATCCAATTAAAATCACAACCTTCAAATAGTCCAGATTTCAATGTATTGGATCTTGGTTTTTTCAATTCAATCGTTACAACATACAGTATCACAAAGTACAATTGATAAATTATTTAAATGTGTGCAAAATGCATTTATTGAATTAAATATGGAAAACGTCGAAAATACATTTCTGACATTGCAATCTTGTCTAGAAGCAACCATGTTAGCAAAATGATGGAAAGGGACAATTGCCATCAATTTTACTATGTTCCATAGAAGCTGTTGATTCAGCGTCATATTTGTTTAATTAAAATATTTCTGTTTATTTCGCTATATTTATTTATACTCCTGCATAACCTGAGGAATTCATGTTTTTTTTAAATAAAATCGATATTTGTTAAATGTATACCATATTTTCGGACAGAAGTATTATTACTTATTATTTTTTATTGTTAAATGCCTTTACTTATATTAATTTGCTATTTTTCTGTCATGGGTAGTGTTCCTGTTTCAGAAATAATTTAAATGATTTTAAAAAAAATTAAATTTAGTTGTTTTTTATTTTAATCAAAAATATTTTTAAAAAGTAAATAATATATAAGGTAAACATTAATTATTATAAATAACTATAAAATGTTAATTTGTTTTACTTCATCAACTCAGTTTTATTTGTAATTGTTTATTTTGACTTCGGTGGTGATTCTCATGTTTTCGTGAAAAATAAAACTTGTTAATTTGTCAAAAGAATTCTTTTGAGGTATTTCTGAATGAACATACACGTTTTTTGCATCTAAAACATAAATATATGCCTTGAATAACAAGACAAAAAAAGAAAGAGAGACCAACTTTTAGAGTTATTCTGTTCATATCGCAAAATAAGTAACTTTTGGTTTGCTGTAGGATATCTATGTAAACTTGATAATAAGTCCCTAAAGTAGGAATGTGTTAGTAATTGGATAATTACGTTCAATAAACATATACTTAACTTATGTACTAAATTCTTTTGTTACTTAATGTCATCCAATATTTAATCAATCATTTCCCGAAGTATTTTTTTCAGGACTTGGGTTTACAGTCAACCAAACTGTATACCATTGTTACGTATTTTGATAAATTTATATCCTTGATTTCTGAACTACATGATAAAATTGAATATGGCTAAAGGATCACTGTTTAGGCCTCATATGTACTTATACCTTTCTACTCTAATTCATATATGTATTTATATATATTCATATTGTTGGTTAATTAGCATGAACACTATCCTCAAAATAAAAGTTACAGAAACAAAAATCAAGCCAGACTATCATCCAAATTGTATATTATTCGGCCAAGAATCGAATCACTTTCTCAACCACAATTTTCCCAATCTATAAAATATCCGAGTGAATTATGAACTACTTGTGAAAAAAATCACTATTGGTTGTGTTGAAAAAATCGCGAATATTTATAGTAAGCGTCGATTATAATGATTAACTCTGACAATTCTTCTCGACTGATCTGAGGATTCCTATAATTGATTGATTTGGTTACTATTTCATTCAGTGTTAGTGATAGAGAAAATACCCTTATTAAAAATCATTACAGGTAGTCGTCGAATTACGACCTATGCAACTTACGATCATTCGACTTTACGACCACAATCGCTAGCCGCGGCGTACGACAGTACATACCAGGTTCCGGTAGCACTACCATATATGCGTGTACCATTTCAAATAAATCTGGTCTGCAGACACTCCAGGCACCTCATGAGTTGTTTACAAGCAAAAGAATGAACTTATTTATTATAATCATTATAATTTAAATATTAGTTACCAGTTGCACAGTACTGTACATATAGCCTACTCAACTTACGACCAAATCGTGTTATGACCGGTCTGTCGGAACCAATCGTGGTCGTAAGTCGACAACTACATGTAGTTATTAAATAACAATATTATTACTTATTTATAATCTCATTCGTCTTTGTGTGGGGAAATTTAGAGGAAAAGAGGCTGGGGTAAATTAAATTTCAAGATTTAATTTCGATTTAAAGATTTAATGATGAAAAAGTTTATGTTGTTTAAATGTATCAATTGTAATGTCCTGGAATGTGGCCAAATATTAAATCTGTTGAATTGATCATTTGTGTTTGAATTGAAGTCTGAACTGAATTGGTCTACCTATCTTTTATCGAATTTTGAAGTGAATTTGTCAATTCTGTGTAACAAAGTGTGAAAAGTGTTCTAATTTCAAAGGATTTCAAATTTTGTGATTAAATAAAAAACATTTCAAAAAGAGTCTTCAATTCCAATTAAAAATGTTCTTTAAAAAACAATAAAATTATTAGTCAATTATTATTTGTTTCAACAATCACAATAAAACCGTAGAAATGTTGCAATAATTTATTTGCAGTGCATTTCCACGAGTTCCAAAAATAGTTCTAAAATCAAAAGAATGTTATACTTGAATTTTTTATATGTATTTATTTTTCTTAATTATAATATAAAAACAAAAAGTAAAGATATATATAATAATTATAACCAGTATAGATATATTATACCATTCAAGAAAAATTGTAGCCTTAAAAGCTTACTATTAAAACTAAGATATCTAAGCATATTCTATAATAGCATATTTTAATTCTAAAATAATTAATCCCTTCTAATTAAATTGAAATCATAAAACCAGCGATTAACCGGTTTGATTTTAAACAAGTCATATAATTCAGGTTAATGATCATATTAATTTTTAAAAGGCTTTATTTATATTTTTACTTTTTATTTTTAGAAGAAAAGATATAATTTGTTTCAACAATCACAATAAAACCGTCGAAATGTTCCACTAATTTTGTTGCAGTGCATTTCTACGAGTTCCAAAAATAGTTCTAAAATCAAAAGAATGTTATACTTGAATTTTCAATGTATTAAAAATTATGTAAAAAATAATTACTGTAATTTATATGTAAAAAATGTGTTTTATTTAATGGTGCAAGTAATTAAATGATTATTACGCTGATATACAATAATTGCAAGTGACGTGGGGGTTGGTATAAACGGTGAAATAAATAACTAAAGATTTTGAAAAGCGTGTTTATTGAAAACAAAAACTTTTAAAATTCGTTTTCCTTGTTTTATTGAAACAACTCATAAGCTACTTGACCGTAAAGAAAAAGTAAGACGTTGTTTAAGCATGATAAGCAATATAACAGAGAAATCGATATAATGAAGTGATTCGATCGCGCGAAATTTATAGCAGAAGCAGCTGCTTAAGGCAATGTCAATGCTGTTGGAAGGTAAGACTTATGATACATGGGCAAATTTAGAGAAAGTTTAAAAACGTGATATCATTGAGATTGAATCGATACTGATAAAAATGTTTCAAAATATGATGATATTTTTGATTATCTGAAACAGATACGCCACCGATTGTTAGTACTTGGATAAACGGTATAAAGGTGTAGATGCTGATGCATACTGTCAGCACTGTTTGTATAATCGAGAGAAATACATAAAATAGGTAAATAAACAAAGGTTGAACGGGTTACTGGAGTTGTTCAAATAAGAGTGCAGTATAAATTGAAAGTTACAGTGATAGTTTATTCATTACTAGCATATCACTGTTAATTATTTTTTCCTTTACTGACTAAAACCAGAAAAATATTCTACTTTATGAATGAATGTAATAAAAAATCTTGGAGAATTCGTACATCCCGAATTAGAGGATTAATTTTCGTGTTACAAGTTATTTCAGTGATTAACATAGTGTTGAGCACAGAACGATTGATGATGTCGACTTTACGGCAAGATTCGTAGTACTCGATTGATAGTTAAGTGGAAATAGAAGAAAACGGAAACAATTCTAAGAAATATTGTTGCTTAATAAATTATTTGTGAAAAAAGACAAGAGTATTATAATGAACTAAATGGATTGTTCAATAAATCTCATACGAGGGTTATAGTAACAGTTTGTGAATAAGTCCAAAAGTGGAGGAAAATGTCTGGAATTGTAAAATCGATGTAAAAAAAATGCATATTTGCATATGCAAAAATGCATACATGAAGAATAAGATTTGTGGAGATATCAACAAGTGTGTATAAATTGTCGGCCCTATCAATTAATTAGATTGCGTTTCAAATTGGCTTCGGCTCAAAGGATCATGACAAAAGTTTAAAATCAAGAAAACTAAGAGATAAAATAAATACTTTTTTACTGTTTGCAAACTTTTACAAATAAAAACGTAGGTTATTTAAATTTTATGTGATTTATATATGTGGTGAAACAAAATGGACCATATAGATAAACAAAATTATGTACAAAAAGATAATGAATATAATCATTCGAACAGTTACGATGAGTATTTATATGTATAGTTATCATAGTTATAATAGTCATATTAACGTAGCAAAATAAGTGTTTAATATGATTTTAAAATGGGACATAAAAGAGTTAATCATAATGACAGATTCTGAAGTAGTACTTGTTTGGTTGAACTCTATTGTAGATTGGGAAAAAAATAAAAGTGGAATTATATCATATATCATAAAAAATGTAAGTACATTCAATAAACAACTTTTTTCTATTTATTCCTCGTTTATATTCGGTCTCTAGAATAACAAAGAGATGGCCATGTGTAGTTTTTTACACTTTAATGAATATTGCAGGCATAAATGCTCAAATCTTATACAAATTTGCATGCCCAGAAAAATATCCAAAGCATAGAAGAATTTTTCTAAAAAAATTGGCATTGACCATGATGAAAGAGCATCTTATCATCAGGTCAAATGTCAAACATTTACCGCAAGATATAACTGCTTTTCTCAAAGTGAATTACGGTCGGGAAGTTGAACCGACAACAGAAGAAGAAAGAATCCCTCCAAAACGCGGTGTCTGTCGGTCATGTGCACTGGAGAAAAAAAGATCCTCAGCATCAAGGAAGTGTTGCCGTTGTCAATCCTTTACATGCAAGAGCCATTCTGCATTTGAGGTGGTTTGTAATAATTGTAAGGATGAGAATATTGATTCTGACTAAAACGTGGATAATTTGTTTTTTGTTGTTGATACAAGTGTTGTTTCGTTTTTTTTGTTTAGAAAGTCAAATATATTTTTTGTACATTACTGTCATTTATCATTTTGCGTAACCTTACAGCAATTCCCTTACATTTATATAAAGAAAACATCATTTACATGAAGAAAACTTGATGACGTAAAATTTACGACAAGCGCCCGCTGGAAGGTTAAACGCGAATGGGGATGTGTTTGCTATTTTGTTTATTTTTTTTTATTTGGAAATACCCTGAATGTGTAGATAACGAAAAAAGTCCACTATAAAATAGGCAATAAACTAATTATAATTTGTTAAAATCAAAATACGAAACGGAATTTAAATGCAACTATCCGCGTTTTAAAAGTCTATGCAAAATCCTCAATTAAGTAAAAATAAATTAAATTTAAAAAAAACTAAATCATGGAAGAAAATCAATATTCTCCGATCAGCAGTGATAATAACACTGAATTATGACATACTTATATTATTTATCATAATTTTTAAAAAACAATTCCAGAAAATCGTGAAATTTTATCAATTTCAAATTAAATTACAGGCATACCTCGATTAACGCTACCTCTTTTAGCGCTGTTTCGTTATAGCGCTCTTTTGATTTTATGAAAAAAAAATAATTTTAAATTCAAAATATTTTTTAAAAGGTTTTCTTTTTCTAATTTCATATGAAAATTGTTACTATTTAGAAAAGCAAAAATAAAATGTTTTTTATGATATGTAGGTATCATAAAAACCATTTTATTTTGGGAACCAACTGCTTCATATAGCAACAGAATGCCATAGAAAATATCGGTTCATCATGGAATGAAGTGCAACAAAGTTGTCTCAAAGGATGTTGGAACTGCTTACTTATTAAAACGGTTGAAGAAGAAATAATTAATGAACTACCACAAGTTATTACAGAAATAACGGAAATAGCAAATGATATTGGATTTGAGGAAGTTGATGA
>MQRK01182868.1:8883-42319 GCA_001938485.1 Girardia tigrina | reverse complement strand
TAAAACACATTACAATTTAAAACAAACATACCACATTCATCCACAGTTTTTTTTAAAGGTCACATAGTCTTTCATCCACTCCGGATCGTGTCTTTCGCGTTGTAGCCTTCCACCATACTCCTCGTGTTGCTGGTCAATATAACTTTCAACCAATGTTTCATCCACTTGCTCTTCTGGTCGCACTATTTTGTTTCCATCATTGTTTTTCTCGTTGCTATCTGCATCCGTCTCCGCCCTTGATAAATGACGAGCCAACAATGTATCTGTTCTTCCGGTTGAGAATTTCATTTGAATTACTTGAGGAGATACTACTTTTTGGACGATAACTTTTTCCACTTTCCCTTGGGTGTGTTGCTTTTTCAGAATTACCTCTTGTGTTGTCGCCAGCCACGCGGGAAACACAAACGGTATAGTCGGAGCTTCCTCAAAGACGTCCCTCTCTTCCAATGTTGATCGCCGACAAAATGCAAATAAAAGTTCGTGGGTCGTTTGATAATCGAGTGCCCTAGAAGGATATGAACGAATGTTCATATTCAGACGAGGTTCCCACTGAGATGAATGAAATTTAAATGTTGAAGACAAAGCTGCACTGTTTTCCATATTGTGCGATTCATGCGTTCTATCTGCCCGTTCCCTTGCGGATGGTATGGAATTGAACGAGTACGCACGATGTTCCATTGGTGCAGGAAGTCGGCAAATTCACTTGACTCAAATTGAGCCCCTCGATTACTGTGTATAAAACTGGGTGGACCAAAAATAGTAAAAAGACTTGTCAAACAATTAATAACATTTCTGGTTGTTATGGATGGTAATGGGAATGCAAAAGGGTACCGACTATATTCATCGACGACTGTAAAGATGTAAACATGCCGCGTAGTTGACTGATTGGGTCCCATAAAATTAATTGCTATTCTCTGCCATGGTTTTGTCGCATGGAATACATTGCATTGTGGCACTTTCACAAATTTTGGTTTCATCCTTGCACAAATTTCGCACCCAGCAATTTATTTTTCCACTTCCTTACGCAGATCTAACCTCTGAAATTGCTTCTCCAAATAATGGGTCAAACGGTTAATTCCTGGATGTCCCATATTGTTGTGAATTATGGCAATCAAATCTTGGTCATGCAAGAACGAATTATCACTAGACACTGAGGCTATGCGGCTAAGAGCATCGGCCACTGCATTAAGATAGCCAGGCCGGTATTGAATTTGAAATTGATACTCTGCCAATCCGAGTCTCCAACGGCACAGCTTAATATTCTTGATCCTGTTGTGACGTTGAGTATTGAAGAGGAACGCAACTCCTTGTTGATCAGTGATGACAATAAATTTGCGGCCCAACAAAAAATGTCGAAAATGCTTCACCGCGGCGATGATTGCGTAAGCTTCCAGTTCCACAGCTGCTCTTCCGCTCACTGTTTGAGATAATCTGTGGGAAAATAAGCCAATGGTTTCCCAGATTGAGAGAGTACAGCTCCAAATAACGTTGGGGACGCATCCGTTTCCAGGGTCAATGGTGTTTCATCCTCTGGAATCGCTAAAAAGGACATTGCAATGATGTTTTTGAGTGCTAAAATGGCTCGCACAAAGTCTGTATTCAATGGGAAAACAGGACGTTCTTTTGCTTCAAAGAGTGGTCTTGCTGTCTCTGCGAAATCTGGAACCCACTTCGAGTTATACACCAACATTCCGACTAGGCGTTCCAATTCTTTTTTGTGCCGAGGTATTGGAAATTTTAATAATGGTTGCAACTGTGCTGGATCTGGCTTCATTACTCCATCTTCAAATACATGACCCAGGAAGGTAAATTTCTTTTGGCATTTTTTTGGAATTTTTTTTGGCATTTCGACAAATTAAAGGTTAAGTTCACTTCCCGTGCTCGAATAATGAACCTTTGGAGGTTTGTGTCATTTTTTTGCTGATAGTGGCCACAGATGACTACATCATCGAAATAATGAACAACTCCTTCAAGACCCGTAGTAATTTGTTTCATAACTCTAAAGAATACTGGCACACCATTTGTTACACCAAAAGGCAGTCTAGTAAACTGCCACAAAAAAATCGAAAGCCGTGAATGGTTGGTCAGCTTCTGACAATGCAACTTGGTGGTATGCTGATCTTAAATCAAGTGTTGTAAAGAAGCGCTGTCCGTGAAGCTGATTGATGACCGATTGCATATGTGGTACAGGAAAAGCATCCAAAGCCGTGAATTTGTTGATGGTTGTTGAATAATCGACGCAAAGCCGCTTCTTTTCTGAAGTGTTTTCGGCAACAACCACTTGAGCTCGCCATTGTGAATGGGATTTCTTAATGATGCCTTCAGATTCCAGGCGCCTGACTTCCTTTTGGATAAACTTCACGTCTTGGATTGAGCAAAATCTGGATGGAACTCGAACTGGTTCTTCCGAAATAGGTACTGTGAACAAGCTCACTGGCAGAATATTTAGCACAGATGGCCGATCTGAGATCTGACCAAGGTCTTCCAAAACAGTTGGAGCCACCGACGCAACTTTCAGAGATGGAAGAGAACCAGGCAAAAATAGCACCACTGTTTGGAAGTGGTTCAACGTTTTAATACCCAGGATTGCCTCTTCACTGAGCCGATCCGCAATGAGTACTTTTGTTGTTACTGGTCCCTCTGGGAATTGGATCACCACTTGAGACTCCCCCACTATTCTCAGAACAGATCCATCTACCTTGAACGCCCGATTATTGCCTCTGTAAGTCACAACACCTGCTACTCGTGCTGTTGTCTGTAAAACAATATATGTTTCACTACCACTATCAATTAACCAGTTAATTGACCTTCCATTGATGGACGCTTTCAAAAACTTCCGGTTATCGAATCTGGACTTCCTTCATTCATTTATGACACCTACAATGACAGTAGATGATACTCCAACCTTTGCATTATGACAGACTTTCTGGAAATGCTCCATGATCTTGCACAAATGGCACCCTTTATTTTTAGGTGGACAATTTGGTCTACTGTGCTTTGCTTTGGAACCGCACCAGTAACATGATCCAAAACGTTTTTGAAAATTGGATTGTGACACTCCTGCAATTGTATGACTCTCCTGTTTKTTGTTGTTCGCTGTGTCTGAACCACAAGCTACCACTTTGGCGGACTCCTCTACTTCAGCGTTTGTAATTACTTCTTGTAATTTTAGAGACTTCTTTTCTTTGTGGGAAACCTCAAAGTGTCGACAAACAGCCTTACGCGTTTAGTTATCATAAAGACCGCAACAAAACGCATCCCGCAATGCTTCATCAGTGAACGCTGTTGGGAAGTCACAATATTTTGACATGGATCGGATTTGGCTCACAAAATCTCGGAGACTTTAACCATGTTGCTGCTTGTAAGTGTATAGTCGAACTCTTTCCAATTCAATATTTTTGTCAGTTGCAAATTTTGTCCTGAAGAAATCCACTGCCCTTGAGAATTCAGTCATATTTTTGTTCTTATCATCATCAGAAATCTTTGGCCACTGTAGTTCATCATAGAGACCCGAGGCCTTCTGTCCCATACACAGAAGAAGTAAGTCTAGCTTTGAGTCGTCATTCACATCTTCAAGTCGTAAATAACACTGAAAGTTTCGAATAAACTGGTTAAAGGATTCGGCTGTTCTTTCCAATAGTTGAGGAGTTGACTTTGCGCATAATTTTATGATTGTTGAGTGAAGTAATCGAAGATGATTTATTCCGAAGATGATTTTATCAATGAAAAGAGACAAAGCTAATATTGCGTTCTCAATGCGAACAAGCATATCACAATTATGACCAGAGGTATTTAGCCAGATCTATAAAAAAAGAAGACACTATTCCATCTTGTCTCACAATAGCGCTTTAAAATACCATTCTGAATCTGACTCGAGAGTATTTGAAGACCAATTATAATAAAATCAACATTTTTCAACGCATCTTTAATTATAAGGTTATTATGGGAGCAGCACATCTTAGGGGCCACATGCGCTGTTAAAATACGAGCTCCATCGCGGCAACCACGCATCTGGCATTGTCGGTAATAGCTTTGATCACCTTGATATCACAAGAATCCAAATTGTTCAGTACATCAAATACAGACGTTGGAATAGACAGTGCACTATTGTCAGGTAACAAGAAACTCTGCAAAAATACTGGTTTCGATGGTTCATTGGAGAAAAATAACAAGATTATTAAATGTTTGTGGTGGGATAAAGGATTTTTCCAACCATCTAGCACAATTGATGCCCACTCACCACGATGCTTGTCCATCAAATCACTTTTAATTTCAACTGTCATTTTCCTCAATTCATTTCGAACATCATGACAACTGATGGAGGGCAGATCAAAGCCTTTGGAAATTATGGGATCTTCAAAGAATTGAAGAGGTAGAATATTGCGACTGCATGCGATTGTTAAAATATATTTCTTTAAAGTAGATACTTCAAGGCGGCACTTTTTAGTATGAAGTTCAATAAATCCATAGGATATTAGACTAGGATGCTGTTGACTTGATCTTCTCTTTCGCACCGGAAACTTTCGGGTGTTTATTATCATGATGTTATTTCAAACTACTAGTGCCCGTCTTTGTTGGTGATAATCAAATTTGGTAAGATACATCTTGCAGATTGCACTTTTATTTAAGTGATCAATGTAAAAGAAATGTGAATAGGTACTAGACTGAGGAATTATAGAAATAATATCCACTTCAGATACCTTAACGATCTCCATTGTCTATTTGAACTGTAAGTTTATTATGAAAAAAATATTTTAAAAAAAATACACTAGAACAGATTATTTAAACGCATATTTTGTAATTACTATTATTGTAGTCATAGTTATAAGACAAAACTTTGAAAAAAATAAAACCATTAATTTATTAAATTAATTTGCATTGAATTTAAAATTAAATTAATATTTAATATCTTATATTAAGAGTTCTGACAAAATATTTTAAAATTTCGTTAACTAAAAATATTTAAATTATTCAAAATAAAATAATGATAAAATTAATTTTCCAAATTTATTTTATAAGAAATTAATCATTTATTTTTTATAAACTTAATTATTTCTACTGGATTAAATGTTTTGGTATTAATTTGGAATAATTAGGTTATAAAACTTAAATTATCGTGACAGGGACTGCACGTACAGTTCGCCGATAAACAAATTGTAATAAGAAACATGAACCGAAAATTTATTTTGTATCAAAAAACGATTATTCAAACAAGATTATTTTTTTTACAAAAATTGATTGAAAATTAATTATTCAATTTTTGTGCTTGATTAATTTCAATTTAAAGATTTTGACGATGACCGAAAAAATAAAATAAGATTAACTGTAAAAAAATTTTTAAATGAGTAAATTTACATAAATTAACATTTTATTAATTATTTTTCGTTTACACAATTTTAATTTGAAAATTGTGTTCACTACATAAATAAAATAAATATAAAAACATTTGTAATTCATTATTAATTTCCATTAACAATAAAAACTTAAAATAAAAAAATTATTATTTTAATTTAATAATCATTTTAGTTTTTTAATATTTTTGATTAAATATTTTGGTATTAAATTTCGCGGTATTAACTGTCGCATACTGTAATTATAAGTGCTTGCTATAACGCGATATTCGATTTTTTTAGTATTTAAAATTATGTGTACGTCCAAACAATATTGGAAAATGATGAGACTAATTTATATTTTGGAGCCCGTAGCTCGGGCCCAGCGGCAAGGTTCAGGCAACGGGCCGGGCTCCACCCGAGCTTATCAATGTAACTTGTAGTCTTTGCTGTTGCCATCATCTTTTAATGATAATTTTTTGACCTTGACAAAAGAGTTAAAAGACAGTGGTAACAAACAATACTTAAAATTTCTTCAAAAACTCAAATATTTTATTTTACTCGCACCCTTAGTGACATTTGTATGTGATATCTTCTCCGAAATATTTTATTCTGCAATTTTTGTCTTGCGCTGTTTTTTGGTGGTGTTTTTTTAATTCTCCCGAATCCCGTAAAAATTTTATTAAATTAAATAAAAAGAAGCATTTAATAAGTAAAATATATTACAGAGGAGAAGAATTAGAAAACGTTAAATTAATGTGAAATTTATAGTACTCCAGTTGCAAAACATATTAAAATCTCGTAAATCATTTTGAAATACCTTATAGAAATGTTTTATAACAAGTAATTAAATTCTAAATAACATAACTAACGTATAATCAAATATTTTGGGAAATGAGTAATATGTGTCTCCATATACATAGAATCGAGATGTTTGCACCGAGGACATTTCTTAACGATTTATACTTTCAGACAGTATTTTTGATATTATATTAATTGAACATAAATATCAAAAACTAAAAATATAAATATAAAAAAAACCATTATAAAAAATTATATTTTTAACAATATTATTAAATTGTAAAATGTTGATATTAATTTTATCGAGTAATTTTCTTAAAAAATAAACACTCGTCTAATTTTGTACTCATTTGAATTATGTTTTTCAATTTTTAACTATAAATATTCTTTACTTTTACCAAATATTTCTTTTTTGTAAATTTGTGAAACTATTTTCTGGAAAGATCTGTATTATTAATTGAAAATCACAACAATTATGAATTTTTCGACATCTCTGTATGATAAATTGATTTAATTCATTTGTTTAAATTCACTGTTGGAATGAAACCATAGTTTTTTAAATATAAATATTACGAGCGTGTTGCTATCTTGTATTTAGTATTACAATCTGTCGCGGCTATATATACTAGGGAGCGACACATCGTATCGTACATCGTTAAATATGGTCGATGCATCGAAACACGCATGGTCAACGATGCTTCGAACAACCTTCATCGTTAAACGATGCATCGTTAGCGATGCATCGAAAAACCTCCATCGTCAACGATGCATTGAACAACCTTCATCGTTAAACGATTCATCATTAGCGATGCATCGAAAAACCTCCATCGTCAATGATGAATCGAAACACGCATCGTTAACGATGCATCGAAAAACCTTCATCGAAAAACCTTCATCGTTAAACGATGCATCGAAAGACTGCATATCTTTTTATCTAACATGTAATGAAATCACACCTTTATTCACATATACAATAACTGAACAGTATAATTACTACAATTTTAATTTTTTAAACAAATATTTTGTTATTAAATCTATTTATTGGTTTTTAATTATTATAAATAATAACATTAATTATTTATATTTAAAACTAAGATATTTTATTTTAAAATTTAATAAATTAATAATAATTAATATAATTTCAATTAATATGTTAACATTACATACAAATATACTAGTTTATTTATTAGTTTTCACAATAAATTTAGCGTTTCTACTAAATTATTATTTATTTGGTTATTAAATCTATTGGAGGTTTTTCGATGCATCGCTAACGATGCAGTCTTACGATGCATCGTTTAACGATGAAGGTTTTTACGATGCATCGTTAAGGATGCGTCTTTCGATACATCGTTTAACGATGAGGGTTTTTCGATGCATCGAAACAAGCATCATTAACGATACATCGACGCTCCCAGTAAATACTATCCGATTTACGGACGCGATGCGGATTTTCAATGAATCAAGGGATTTCGGATCTTGGTTTAGGAAGTTCGAAGTGTGTTTAATCGTATGCGGTCTCGATAAATATTCCGCTACTGTTAGACGGCCGCGCCTTCGAACTATTCACAGGCCTGTCAGTCAAAAAGCAAGATGACTACGAATCGATCATAGCAGCATTTTCAGTTACTTTTGGGCCAGACCCGAGGAATGCGTACAAGGAAGTCAGAATTCGAAGTTTTCGAAAACATGAATCGATTGAAGAATTCGTGGCTGTACTTTGGTGGCTCGTAACCATCATACATCAAGGATTTTTATATTAAACATCTATTTTTGGCAGGTCTGCCTCTGAATACGGCCAGACATATTGCATCAGAGGCAGTGAAATACCAGTCCACCTTGCAGAAGTTAATCCCCGTGGAGCACATGCTGCTCCGCGCCAGTGAATTTGAAATAATGGCTACAACAAGTTAGACCGCAGTTGCGAGCGTATTGGATCATACGGCTGCAAACGTAACTGGTGCGGCAAAATCCACTGATACCGATATCTGTTTCAAATGTGAAAAAATGGGACACATGAGACGTGATTGCAGGATAAAATAGGCACTGCCGGGTGTGTCAGCAAAAATCACTTTTGTGCAACCTGCCCTCGATGCTACTTGAGTACTGAAAACGAGTAGCAGCACCAAACTGTTGCGCGGGTCTGCAAGGAGCAGCGCGCAGTTAACGATAATAAGAGTAAGCATCGAAGGTAGAGAAGTGAGAGCGCTGGTGGACATAGGCTGCTCAACATTAATGAAGGAGCAGCGACCAATATATCCAGAGCAAGTGGAAAGAATTTCAGAATATTTTCAGACGACATACAGCAGTGCGAAAAGGGACGATAGCGGACATCGAGAAAACAGTGTTTGGTACTGCTTGCGAACGACTTCAATAGAATATGAGTCAACGTTCTGCTTGCAAATGACACTGTAGCAATGTTGGACAGTCTAATCGTCAATTTTTAACGGGACCTTGCTGTCATTTTGAATAGAACGAGCATCTGAAAAACTGAGCGATAGTATAAATCGGGGGAATGGTCAGAATGCTGTGGTCCAAGTGATAGCGACGACAGCGAAGATCGAAGCGCCTGGAAGGGTGACAATGAGATTGCCTGAGTCGTCGGCACTACCGACTAGCATCATGGATCCAGACTTCACGACAAATTTCGATGACCACTATTGGTCGGTAACATGGCCCTGGAAAGGGGGTCAAGTACTATCAGTGCATCATAGTGTAAAGAACTATGCATGTTGTATCTCAGCAGAGAGTTTTTCGGTTTTTATTATCAACAATTCTTTTCCGGATTTTTTCTGATCCTTGGGTGATTGATTCATACACAGGTGCCACAAATAATTATGATTTAATAAATGAAACAACACGGTTTTTCGAATTCTTTACACAAAATCGATTTGATTTCTCTTAGTTGTTTATTTGCACTATTAATCGATCGATTCACACCAGATGACATTCGAGATTCTTTGAAATTCTAAACCGTGTTATTATTATTATTCGAATCAATTTTGGTCGAAAAGAAACCATTTTGTTTTTCTTTCGCGATTAATCGATTCTGAGTCGTATCGATTGACGGAGAAAAACAGTGGTTCCTGTGGCTATTGCAACTGTTATTTCGCTGCAGACAATATATAATCGGTGTTCCTGTCGCGATTTGAGGCAATCCGCAATTTTAGGAATGATTATCGACCCATTTACAATCGACATTCGTTTTGTCGTTGGTTTTGTTTAAAATTGTCTCGAGCGACTTTTCCCGTTGAAATCGAATATCAAGTGATTGCGACAGGCGCTTCGTTTGATCGAGAGAATGTTCTCGACTGAAATCGGAATTCATAAATGACATCACTGGTTTTTTATAGGAAGATTTTTACAAATTTTATTTTGTTTTAAGTGGAAATATTGCGGTTGGTTTGTTGGATGTTTTTATTTTGAAAAAATTAATGATTTTGGGTAATACAAAGTTGAAATTTCGCAAATCTCACTGATAGTTTCAACTGACTTTCTTATTTATTTAAACAAAAAGACAATTTTTAATTCAAAAGCATAAAATTCAGATTGGTAGTATTAAGAACATTTAAACAAGTCCCGTTTGAATTTTTATTACAATCACATTTAGGGTCATTATGACTCTCAGAAAGTCTTTCATTGTTTGTCATCATTCTAATTGGTTTTCTTATTTCTGTTTTTAATCATGACTATTCGAACAATTTTTCTAAGTTATTATTTTTAAATATTTAACCTCTAAAATATATTAATTAAAAAATAATAATTTTTACAATTTCTCAATAAATCCCAAAATAATAAAAATATCATCAAGTTATTAAAAATGCATTTAATTTAAATTTTACTAAAAATTATTAAACTTAATTTTAATAGTTAAATTAAAAATATGAACTTATCAAATGATTATTTTAATTATGTTCAAATAGTCAATCACTTTAAATTTAAATAAAAAATACCAATTTCCATCTGGGTTGGAGACTCACCATTCTAAATTCAACATACTTAAATTGACATACAACATCCATACATTTACACATTCAAATAATTTAAAATATTCCTCACAGGTAGTATTTTTTTTATTTTTAGTAAATTGAAATTTAGGACAATAGTCACATTGATAAAATTAATATATTTAAACAAATTTTTATTTTTGTAATTATTTTCACGAAATTGTTTTTTAATTGAAATTGTGATAAAAAATCAACAATACACACATACATTTTTATGCCTTTTTATACACGTTGATATGTTTGTTCAGTGTTCAAAATCGAATCATACAAATAATACAATAAAAAGTTAAATCGATTTTTAACAAAAAATATTTCAAGCATAATAAAAGTTCAACTACATCACATTGAAAGTATCAATAAATTCTGATTAAATTCTTAGCGTCAAATGAGACCTAATTGTCAATCATTTACAGAATTATATTTTGCTAATTAACATAGACTTAATCCAGTGATTATTATTACACTAGTTATTTAAGCGACTGATTCCATTCAATTTGATTTTGAAGGACATATTTTCTTTCACAGTTTCAAATTTAATCGATTTGAAATAAAATAAACAATTATAAAACTGCATTTAGTGAATGTTGTTCATTTTCATTTGATTTGGAATTATTTGGTGACATTTGAATTGTTTTAGATTTCAATGAATTCATATATTTATATATAGTTTTTTGATTAATTTTATTGTATTTTAATTATTTATTTAAGTTACTTGTTTAATAATTTGTTTGATTTAATTTATTTAAATTACTTTATTTTAATTTAATGATTTTATTTAATTAATATTTTAATTTAATTGCTTTATTTACATTTACTTTAAATTTAATACTGTACTTATTTTTTTAATTTATTTTACTTATTTAATTTAATTTTACTAAATTTTATTTATCTAATATTTTAATTTAAATTGGGCTCAAGTAAGGGTTAAAGGCAATCATAACGCGAACAATGAATCAGTCAAATTACCACGAGGACGAAGTAAACACCGAGTTAGACGAATGGAAGAAAAAAGTGTGGTTAATCAAATGCAAGGGTTCCCGACAACCAACATTTCCGTTAATGGCATTGATACAGGAAGCAAAGGAGGAAATTAGGCCTGTGCTTGTCTACCGGGACTTCAATGAATCCATCTCAAACCACACCGCATTGAGTTTAGTTTGCACGGATAAACTATGGAGTTTAGGTCGAATGGGGAAGAATTTGGACAGAGTGGATCTCAAACGTACATATTTACAAATCAAGGTTGATCAGTCTCTGTGGCAGTATCAGCTAGTAAAGCACAATGGTCAGTCTTGATATATAACCTGATTAGGTTTCGGGCTAAGTATCACTCCAAAGATAATGCGGATAATCTTGGAACACGTTCTAGCATCACACGCGGTGGTGAAAGCAGGAACAAACACATACTACGACGACATTGTAGTGAATACCGATAAAATGCCAACCGATTGGTTGGTGAAGGAACTCAATTGTTTCGGGTTAGAATCGAAACCATCAGCAGCTACAAACAGAAGCAGAGTATTGGGACTGGCCATGAAAGTAGTAATTAACGGAATGCTTCGCTGGCAGCGAGATGGATTACCACCAGATTTGACACACCGAATGACTCGTCGTAGCCTATTCGCTTGGACCAGTCAATTGGTGGGGCATTACCCGGTGTGTGGGTGTTTGCGACCATCGTGCAATTTCATCAAACGAAACACCAGCGGGAGAAGTTGGAACACCGAAGTGAAGTTGCAAGTATCAGCGTTGGCCCGTAAACTGGCGGAGAGTCGATTCGGAAGACCATGTTTAAGGTGCTTGGGGAATACCGTAAATCGAGAGAGTCATGTGTGGTGCGACGCAAGTTCGATTACTGTAGGAGTATCAATCGAGATCGGAGCACTAATAGTAGAAGATGCTGGCTCCGACTGAAAGGTGAGAGTAGGCATATAAATGTAGCAGAGCTCGAGGTAGCAAATAAAAAAAGCAATAAAATTGAGCCTCAGCTACTGTATATAAGTGGCTCACTGCAGCATTATCCATTGGGGAACCTATCCGATCACAGGACCTCAGTGAATTATTAATTAAACATTAAGTTTATCTTTTTAAGCAAGTAGTCAAAGAGGAGGACATCATGGTGACAATAAAACTACTACAATCAGAAGAGAACAAAGCAGACGATCTGAATGGGGTACCAAACAATTGGTTGACAGTAGCAAAATAAACAATAGCGGCAGCGGCAATCACACCATGAGTGCAACACTGAAGCGTCGATGGCTTGAAAAATTTACGCGAAATTAACTGTTTCGGGACAAAGGGCATCATGTTTATAGCGAGTAAAGTTTGAGGTGCGAATAGTTTCAGAAGAAAAAGTTTGGTTTCTCAATACATTTTCCTAAGTTTGAAGCTAATAGGAAAAGATTCTTCGATATTTATAAATGGCATTTTAGGTAATCAAATCGACAAAAATTTTCGGCTTTTAATGATGGCAAGATTAAATGAAATATGAAGTACTTAAAAAGAATTATTTTCATTAAGAAGTTTCACGAATTTGTTTTTCAATATCTTTATAAAAATTGTCATTATTATGAAACTAAAAATTATTTTATTTTGAAAACATGAGACCATAACTATATGTATACAAAGCTATGTATATACTAGTGGGGTACCGATGATTAAGGTAGTAGGAAATTTAATAACTTTCAATAAAAAAAATTGTAGAATTTATGTTGTACAGTATTGCTGGATTAAATGCACTTTTTAAAATTCCTACTTATTTATTTAATTGATTCCAATTGTACATATAAGAATATTATTATTTATGTCTTAATTGACGAGAACTTTCAAATCGGATTTAGTATTCCTTGAAAACATTGAAGGTGTTTTCAGCATTTCGTTGGTTTTTAAAGAACATCTTTTGGAGGAAGATGTCTAAATGTTTGAAAAGTGGCAGTCCGTTGGTGAGGACGGTAAGTGAGGCAGAGTATCGTAGTCCAAATTCGTTTAACTTTTAAAGGGTAAGTTGAGTGACATGCAGTGAAGCGTTATCATGAAAAAGAGTATTTCCGTTTCTGTTGACCAATGCCAGGCATATTCGTTGAAGCTTTTAGTGTGTTTCATTAATTTTTAAAAAGTTCTTTTTGCCTGAATCAGTAAGCTGTGATTGATGGACGAAGCGCGGAGCACAAAATAGTTATCATATCCTTCTGCTAGTACGAATCTGTCTTTTGGAAGTGATGTGGGACTTGATCGTAGTCCAACCAATAAACCCAACGTCACCGGTTGTCCTCTTTTAATCACAAATTACGATCCAGTCGAGAAACATGTCATTTTTGTTTGGTTAAAGAGAGGCAACGACAATTCCTAACGGCCATTTTATTTATTTTCTTTAGTTAGTGCGGAATTACTTTTGAATTTTTTACTTAGTGAATTTCCTCAAATGGGAAGTGACAGTTGAAGGATCAACATTGAGCTCTTTTGTGAGCTCCCGAACAATTGTGCATGGATCAACCTCCCCCAGCACCTTCATATTGGTGATTGTCAATCGTCGATAAGCGGCTACAATGAATCTCATGTTTGAAGTTTGTATTGCCGTTGCAAAACTTTTGATAAGTGTCATGCACTGTTCATTCGTTGATACTTCCTTTTCTCCATACTTCATTTATGTTTTGGCTATTTATGGTGTTCTGAACTGATAGAAGAAGATATTACGAAAATCACGTTTCAACATCTTCAATTAAAAGTCAAATTGTAGACCGTTAAAAATCGATATATTATTGAAACAAATATTTAGAAAGAGGATAAAATATTTTTTGAATAATATATAACAAATCATATGAAAAAATATTTATTGATATAAAGTTGCATTAAATAAAAAAATGAAAAGCCTGCATTTGTTTTGCAAAAACCTGATACAAATATGTAGTTGATTTTTGATTTTCCTAATTATAAGTGGTAATTTGAAATAAAAACCATTGGCAAAATTGAAATCTATTCATGACACTGAACAACTAAAATTACCAAATGTAGGGCAATTATAGTATGTCATTAAGGTTCAAAGCTTATATTTTACTTATCCAAAAGCTTCATCCTGCATTTCAATAGATGGTACTAAATAGAAGATCAAATGATTTAATGTATTTAACTAAGCCTTGGGATATAGGAAAACATTCATTAAAATTTGCTTACTCTTCATACTTGTTCAAAATGCCCTTTGTATTGATGAAACACTTTCAAAGATTTGGAATCTAGGAAACTATGGTTTTTCAAATTATTTTCATGACGATGCTGGGCATGCGAGTAGTTTATCATTTTTAAGTTCATGAAACGTAATAATATCACTGTATCCTGCTTCTGTGTATTGAAGAAGTATTCCAAGAATGTTATAGTTGATAGCATTCAGATCAAAAACTTTGATACCAAGATTGACTTATATGCTTTATCCTCTAATCAATTAACTGTGATTGCAACAATATGAGGCTTTTGTTATGGTATACAGTTCGTTCATCCCTCGATTGTTCATTTCGATTTCGTTCATCCCAACCCGTTCATCTCGCGTTTATTCGTCCCGAATTTATTTTCTTCTTACATGATAAATAGAAGGAACAAAATGCATATATGTAAAACAGTCCCTCATCTGTATTAGCAGAAGCTAAACCAGATTGCAAACAGTTGGATGAATTTTTAACATTCTTTAAAATATACGTATTTTAGAGGAAGAAGTCTTCGAAGTAAACCTCATGAACCAGCTCTTTATCCCTTTCAAGTCTAGAACAAGCACACCGCAGGTTTTGAGGCGACATGATTAAACAGAGAGCAGTATGTCTACATGCAGGTTTTTTCAATTAAATTCTAGGATGTATCTGTGTAACTATTTTGTATGTACTTAAATGCATTTTGAGTTAACCTGCTATCTTACACAAAAAAACAAAAAGGTAAATCTACCAAACGCTCTAAGCCAAGTTGAAAAAAAGATGAAGGACTGTTACTGATATTTTGTTCCCTAATATATTCATGTTTTATTTATTTTGTTTTTAATAATGTATATTTTTATTTAAATCTTTATAAAGTATTTATGAGGATATAATTCATTAGTCATTTACATAGCGATAACATGATATTTTGAACAATCCGATGAAAAGCTTATAAAAATAATATATATATATATATATATATATATACATATATATATATCAATAATAAAATTAAATGAAATTAAAATAATTATAAAGTTTTTAAATATCAGTCAAATGAAGATGGATATTTTGTGTAAATTGTGTTATAAACAATAAAAATCTACTTTTATGTATCAAAATCTATATATAAAATTTAGTAAGAAATATTTTAATTGTGAATATAAAATGTAATCAAATTACACGAATAGAAACTTTTTGGGGAACTTTTAGAGAATCAATGCAACTTTCAAAAGTAATTTCTTCTGCAAAGTTCATCTGTGTTGGCTAAATTCTAAAGTAACGTATACTATTTTTATTTAATTAAATCTCACTTTAGATAGAGACAACACCCAAAAAACTTGATATGAAGGTTTTCGAAATCCACATTGAGAACATGAAATTTCATTGTTCATTTGTCCACAGATAAAGTCTATAAATTCACAGTAACAGTTCAAATAATTATGTATTTATATAAGTACATTTGTACAAACCATTTTTATCTCAATTTCAGATGTTTTGAAACAATTTGAAATAAAAATGCTACATGTTTTAAAATTAAAGATTCATAGAAATATTTACAAATTTGATTTTAACATTCAATATTTGTAAGACATAGTTTATTATAAAAAATAGAAAATTACAGAGGGTCCTTATTTCCTTTATTATTTATGCCTTTGGTTGTTTTATTATTTAAAATTAAATTATTGGTTGTTTTATTATTTTTTTCTAATCTTTAATCATAATTGTGCTTCCACTCTGACTTGCTGAAATGAGTAACGTTTGAAAACTTTTTAACTAATCAACAGTGAAGAATGGAAAAGCAAAATGCAATATTTGCTTTAAAATATTGTATTTGTTGTAATTGTTACAGATAATGCTAGAAGTATGATCGCTGCATTTTCAGAGCCTTGATCTAAATATCAATATTGATTCTCTCATCCAATACAATTATCTGGAACAAAAGATTAGATTATGTTCAACATTTACTGGATAAGTATCGAAAATTGGTTTGACATTTTAAACACAGTGCCTACTTCAATTTAAACATTTATCAAAGAAACTTGAAGTTCAAAAACATTAGTTGATTTATTACTCCATAACTACAGAGTACCTAGTAGAAAACCACAGAATTTTATGAAACCAAAGTGTATTTAATTAAACACATGATAAAGGCCAACAAAATTATATTTACATAAATAAAACCAAAGGATTTTATTTATTTAATTAAGCACGTGAATAAGCATTAAAAACGAAAACTTCACTCTCCAGTTAAACAAGTTGTGCTCAGAATGGCAGTCATTCCTGAGAACAGTCATCGCCTTCGGCACAACAATCAACGACAAATCGTATCTGAACTGCATATTTCAAAGGGATTAGTGTTCAATATTTTAAAGGAAAGTCGCTTGAAATGTTATCACAGAACCAAATGTCATAAACTGATGGTCAATCATAAACAAAACAAGGTTTCAAAAATCAACAGAACTTATTAATCTATATTGAGTTGATTAAAAGTGGAGAACCGTATGGTTTTCAGATGAGGCTACCTTCAACATAATGCCTGCTTTGAACAGACAGAATGAACGCTTCTATCGAACAGTCGAATTGAAAACTGAGATACTTGAACATGAGCTTGTGGTGGAAGTTGATAAACAACAACCCTCAATAATGGCCTATGCCAGTGTATCTTGGTATGGGAAAACTGAGTTACGTTTCCTCGAGGGATTCGCTGAATGGTCAAGACAATGTGGCTCTTTTAAAAAGAAAGAAGAAAACCATCAACCAGACTTTATATCGTGATGAGATGTACCCCTTGATGTTTAGGGATATCAGTGATGTAAAGGACACTGAAGAATGGATTTAGCAAGAAGACGGGACAAAACCTCATACGGCTTCGGCTATAGTTAATTGGTTAGAGAAGAACACATCTCAGTTCATCAGGCCTTTTGCGTGGCCATCGAAAAGTCCCGACCTGAATGTTATGGACTCAAGCATCTGGGGAATTCTTCTTCAACAGTTGTAAGCAGAACACAGTAATATTACCACGGCTGATGAACTTAAAAGTGCTTTACTACTCGCATGGCAGAATATCGACATGGAAATAATCCTCAAGGCCACAGCTTTTAGGATTCCACCACGTCTTCGAAAATGTAACAATGACGAAAGACATTTTGAATACCTCTGAACAGCAAGCTTATTTATGTAAATATAATTGTTTGCCTTTATCACGTGTTTAATTAAATACACTTTGGTTTCATAAAATTATGTGGTTTTCTACTGGGCACCTTGTAGATGGAAATTTTTGGTTAACATTTTATTGCATTTTTAGGAACAGTAATTTCGTATTTATGCAGTTTTATAGTCATGTAAAAAAGTTGTAGAATATTGATAGTTGAACGTTTTAACTTAACTATAAGCATTGTGAGATGAAAATATGTTACTGCGTTTTTAATTTTACCTTGTGTTTATCTGCTTTTTAATGAAACTAATCAAAAAGCAAGAATAATAATAATATCACTGACCGCTTGTCAGACCTCTTCCTCACTTGCAAATGATGTTGTTCTTAGTGATCCTTTTAAAAATTTGAATAGCCATTTGTCACACTGATTTAAATCAGGCGAATATGGAGCTTGTTTAATCAATT
This sequence comes from Girardia tigrina, assembly GCA_001938485.1. Classification (NCBI taxonomy): domain Eukaryota; kingdom Metazoa; phylum Platyhelminthes; order Tricladida; family Dugesiidae; genus Girardia; species Girardia tigrina. The sequence continues at coordinate 24,384 of MQRK01182868.1, read as the reverse complement.
CAACATGTTTTTTTCTGAAAAAACTCCGTGGTAAACTTGGATGAATGTAGTCGAGCATTATTATGCTGCCAAAGAATTTCTCGCATATTCACTCGTCGTCTGTCTTTACTAAACTTCGTAAGACTATTTTGAATGAATTCTGTATATATTTCAGAATTGATAGCCTCACTAGATTTTGTTACTTCGATGTGAAACTTACCATCAGCTGTGAATGCCAAAATAAGCATTGTTCTTCGTCCAAATTTTTTGTTTTGAACAGTACGTGGTCGAGGATCATCTCCACTTGCCCATACTCGTAAGTCGGATCTCCATAATGTAGCGGAAAAGGATATCCACGTTTCATCAACTGTTATCCATCGTTTCATCAAGTATTCTTTCCCATATTGTTGCACAAGTTGCAAAAAAATTCTTAAGGATTCAATATGTTGTCGTTTGTGATCATCAGTCAGTTAATAAGGCACCCAGATGCTCAAAATCTTTTTCCTGTTCAAATTTTCATGGAGGATTGTCCTCATTGATTCTTTATTGACATCAAGCATTCCACTTATGTGTCTTAAAGACATTCTTTCATCCTGCTCAATTATGTTCCTAACTTTTTCAATCAAATCATCAGTTGTTGTTGCTGAAGGATGTCCACTTCGTGGGTGATCGTTCAACGATAGCCACTTGCCTGAGGTAAAATCAGAGAACCAGTTTCTTATTGTGCGTTCCGTTGGGCAATCATCAGGGAAGGCATTGAACAACTTTGTATATGTTTCAGCTGCAATCGTTCCATTTTCCACTTAACGTTAGATTTTAGACTGTTAGATTTTGAAAACTCCATTTTTACCGACAACCTTTTAAATCCAATATGAAAAGTGATCATTTGACACAAATTAATTTATATATATATATATATATATATATATATATATATATATATCGATTGATTTTTTGCCAAAAAATATTTATAAACATGAATTAAAAATATCATTAGAATGGTAATTTTCTTTCTTATTTAGAAGTGGAAAGTAACGGAAAAAACTTTCTTGCCATGTTAATAGATTAAAAATTTTAATTATTAAATATTATTAAATATTATTAAATAAACACGTTTTTATATAAATAAATTAAAAACCTGTCAGAAGTATTTGTAACGTCAATATCAGAAGTCATTTTAACTCAATTTATATTAATAACAATTATTCAAATAAAATTTTCAACTATTTCCTAAATTTGTAATCAATCTGTCGATCTCTATTTCCAATAATTTTAAATTTATTTTAAATCAAATCAAAATAATATTTTGTAATATATTTAGTTTAGTTAATACATTATTGTGTGATCGTTTCCTTTGTAAATTCTTCCAATTTGTCTATATTATGGGTGATCTGAAGTGTGTACGTCAATTTTTTAGATTTTGTTTTTTAATAGTTCAGAACACAGACGTGTCAGTTTTAGATGAATTATATATGCGAATGAGAAACGAACAGTACACCCGGTGGAATGCAAATGGATCAAGGGAATTGGAAAATTCCAGTGGATTTAAAGTAATGAATGAAAGGGATCGAATATGTGATTCAAGAGTTACATAGTATATCAAACTGTCTTATATGATTTCAGCCGTTAACAATTTTAACAAATTCAGTAAAGTGTTGGAAACATAGCTGTTTCGGAATAAACGATCACAATAAACATACAGGTAGTCGTTGACTTACGACCACGATTGGTTCCGACAGACCGGTCGTAACACGATTTGGTCGTAAGTTGAGTAGGCTATATGTACAGTACTGAGCAACTGGTACAATTGGTTTAATATTTGCAAAACATACACAATTACAAAATACAGGTTTAAAAAATACAATAGGAAACATTTTTCCAATTGCAAAACATAACATATACAAATATATAGACATGTATGAAACATTTTATTGGCCGCTGGCGTAGATAAAGACAGGCGTAGACAAAGACAACTTCCTCTTGGTAGACATCTTGGGAGGGATTTGATGAAAAATATCTAAGACAGGTGGGATTACAGTTGAAATGGTACACGCATATATGGTAGTGCTATCGGAACCTGGTATGCACTGTCGTACGCCGCGGCTAGCGATTGTGGTCGTAAAGTCGAATGGTCGTAAGTTGCATAGGTCGTAAGTCGACGACTACCTGTAATATCCTTCCTATGCATATAGAAGATGTCGATTTTATGATTTACTTTATACTTTGCATTGTATAAATCATTATTGGAATAGTTCTTTTAATAGTCGGGTTAAGTAGCCAATAAATAAAAAAAGACAAATGAGAAACACTCAAAGCAGAATAAAAAATGTTTAGTCGAAAATCAAAACAATTCTGAATCCAAAATAAAAATTAGTTATGATTCAGTCGTCATGCATAAATAATAATAAATTTGAAATTAAATGATCAATGATCGCTAAGAGATAAAAAATAATTTAAAAAAAAAGAAATCAATAAAAAATTATATCAAGAAATACCTACAGAATTACGTATTTAATATACCGAATTGAATTGTTTGATAGCGCAACAAAGAGATCTACAGTAATTCATCATTAACTTTTGGTAAATAGAACGGTTTAAGATCACAACGAGATCTACAGTAATTTATTCCTAATATCTGACAAATCGAATTGTATAATATCCCAACGGTCTATTGTCATTTTTGATCACGACGAACAGTTTATAATCCTGACAGTTGATGATTATTTTTACAAGGTTATTTTTTATTGTGTGTGATACAAAGTTGATTGTTAATTCCTCTTAGTTACGACGAAACAATTAAATCCTACGTATTCGATTTCGTATTATTATTATTATTTAATTATAGTGGTGATTAAACCCATTATAATATATTTAATTTTTAATCTTAAATTTTTTAAAAGTATTTAAGAAAACTATTAATTTTCGTATATTTAATATTCAATTTTTTTATGTTTGAAATATTTAATTTTTTGTATCCTTAATAGATTTCAAAATTTTAAAAATAAATTTTATAGATTTGAATAAAATTGAAATAAAATTATTCTTTTTAAAATACTGTTTTATCAGTTATCTGTTTTTAATCTAGTTTTTTTACTAAACTAATATTTTAAATCAATTAAATTCATAAAGGATATTTTTAATTCAAAGTTGAAATATTTAATTATCATTCTACTTAATTTTTAAAATTTTCAATTTGATTTCAGTTCAAAATAATTTTTAAAACCATTTAAATTTTTATCAGCGAACTAAATTAAATACCTCCTCATACCGGTGATCTAATTAATTGGTCGAACATTTTGCTCAATAATTAGATAAAAAATTTTATTTATTAGTGTTTAAATAAACACGTTTTTATATGAATTAGTTTAAAACCAATTGGCAAATTATTAAAGTTAAAATTAGCAAGCCAATCAAAATTTATTATAGTGTTTAATAATTTCCATGATTTGGCCGTCATCCTCAGAACAACGGATTTTTTTAAAAAGAAAGTTACTTATATATTATCGGTAATGATTATGTAACCATTATATCATCAATAAATCATTTAAAAACTCCCAATACAGTTATCGATAGTGCATTTTGAACGTTAATTGTAGTATCAAAAGATCTTATATATAACGCTTCGCATGTAACTTTCTCCCAATAATTATTAAATTTGGTGCACAGAATGTTGAAGTTAAAGTGTATTTATGTCCCATTTACAAAGTTTTCTATGCCCAGCAATATTACTTCCACTTTTATTACGACTGTGTTCCTGGATATTCTTACAGAGATGACGCGAAATTTCTCCAATATTGGTAAATGAGATCCGAACACAATCCCAACGGTGTTGAAGATTTATTTCCAAACATACCTTATGTTTGAAATGAAATCACTTGTTCTGAAGATGACGGTCAAACCGTAGAAATTGATAAACACTATAATAAATATTTATTGGCTTACTAGTTTAACTTTTTTTTGTGCTTTTTTTAAATTTAGAAATAAATTTTGCTTTTCTTCGGCTTGAAATTTTTTTGATCAATTCAGCATTTTAAAAATCCTCATAGGGTCCGTGGTGTCCACATGAACTTCGAAGTTGTCCATCGAGGGCACTGAGATAAACATCATCGGTCAGATGTAAGATCCGATGCGAAGTCAACAGTGGATAATATCAGTTAATATGAGACAAATAGTAGTCACAGATTTATTTAAAAAAACAATGACTTTTTTTTTTAAGTTTCAAACATTAACCAAGAAATCATTTCTTAACTTTTAGTTTGCTTTAGAAAATTGGTATAATTTATAAAGGAAAAAAATAAGTTTTTGTTTAAATATCATTTTCGGTACTCCGGTAGATTTTGCAGTCGCATTTCTATCAATTTTCTAAAGTATGTGTAGCAAATCGAAAGGTATTTTGTTGGTCAGATTAGTTTCACATCAAGGAAGGTTAATTATTTTTTAATCAAGTAAACTGATTTAGGAATTTATAAATCGTAAAATTTAATAATAAGAGTTTATCAAAATATATTACCATTATACGCATAATAAAAATAATTTTCAAATACTTGTAGCAAAACTATTATTTTCCTCGCAATAATTAGAAAATACTCTATCAGCATTAGACAAATCATTACGAGAGATTCTTTTTGTTTTTCTGAACATTGAAATATGATTTAAGTGGTAAATTATGTGAGAGATAACTTTTTATGCGACTGTGACTCTGATTTGGTGACGTCATTAAGTTTATTAAGCAAGAACTGTAGGTATTCATCAGCATCTTGTTCTCTGAAATGAAAATAATAATATTCAAGCATATCGCTTCATTCCAAAAAAAAATCAACATCGATTTAACTTCCTGAATGTACTACCGTATTTCGCACAATATAAGACACTCTCCTATATTAATCGAGGTAACGAAAAAGTTAATATGTCTTATACTAAATAGGTCGTATTATAAATTAATTATGATAAATATTTTTATTATAAATAAGAGTTTTATAATTATAAATAAATAATGAACTAAGAAAGTAAATGAAGAAAATAAGAAAGTACGATTTATTCATCAATATAGATTTCATCATCTTCCATTACATTCTCATCAATTGTTACATTTGATGGTTCTTCATTACGATTCTGTTTAATACAAAATTCGCATATTTTCTCACCTAACTTCTCATGCTTAGCAATATAGGTTTCATTAAACTGCTTTTCGAGAGTGAGATAACTTGCGCGTAATGCATTCTCAACTGTATCCCGAGTAATTCGATCCCAGGAATTATTGACCCACCTTACCACTTCTTGAATACCTGGCTTGACGTAATTACCCCTTTCATTTTTGATTTGTCTTAGTTCAATAAAATCATTTATCTCTTTCCTTAAAAAATCTTTAAAAGGCTTGTTGATAGCCAAATCTAATGATTGTAAGTAAGCCGTCATACCTGAGGGAATCATAACCTGATCAATTTACCTTCCTCTTAAAAACTCTTTCCTCGCTAGCGCTCTGTGTGTACTAGCAGAATCCCAAATAAGAAGTCCTTTTCTACCACACCTGAGAACTAAAGGAAAAGTGATGTCAATCCATTTTTTAATGACATCTTGGGTAAACCATGCTTTTGGACTTTTGATGATATAGACTCCATTAACCTTCTCTATTGTCTCTTTAGTTCTTTTAGTAATAATACATGGGGCTACTTTCAAAACATCCATTCTTATAGCCAAAACACAGGTTCTTCTAGTGCTTTCATAACCGGTAGATGGAACATAGACCGAGGTGGCACCTTTTAAGTTTATTGTGGTTTCAGCAGACTGACCTAAGTAAACAGCAGTTTCATCCATAGCTACAATATTCGTCAATTGGTAGCTAGTAAAATCAATACCGTCAATAAATTGTTTGTACTCAGCTGCACGGCGGATGATCTCAGTATCTTCAATTTTAAAAAGAGAAGTTGATCGCCTATTGCTAATGTTAAATCTACTAAGAAACCCATCAAGCCATTTGTTGGAGGCTTTGAAGTTGAAGAAATCGCATGTTCATTTGCAATATTAAGGGCAACCTCCTGGACATCTTATCTCTGGACTACGAAATCGGCCTCTCTTCGAGCCAAAATCTAATTAAAAATGCCATCTTCCAATTCGCTAAATTCAGGTTTCCGCCCTGCACCCACCTTTGTATTGCTTCCTTTCCCTTGCATGTCCTCTAGGAGTAGATATTCGTAATCTGCTCGCCATTTCCGAACAAGTCGCAGGTCCAACTTCTTTTCTTTACAATATTTCGTCAAATTCTTGTTTCTTGATTCTTTAAGGACACTAATTTTGAAATTAATTGTATAACTTTTCCTTTTCATAATGGATGATTTAAATTTTTTAAAAAATAATAAATGTTTTTATTTAAACAAAATTGATTTTAAACATTTAATTTTTAAATAATTTAAATTTAATTTATTAAAAACTTAGAAAATTTGCCCTAAATCTGTAGTAGGTCTTATACCAGGGGGTGTCTTATATTGTGCGAAACACGGTATTTTATCTCTTATTACAAAAACTAGCGTCAGATAATTTGCTCAAATCCATTCAAACCAAAATAAACAAATGTAATATAAATATATATATTTAATCAATTTAATACGTAGAACTACATAATCAAATTTTAAATTGTGATACAATCTTGAAAATATCTTGAAACCCGTATTTTTCGTAAAAAATAAAATTCAGATGCCAAAAAAATTAAGGACGAATTCAATTAAAGGCACTGTAACCGAAAAACTGAAAGAGATTATTGAACAAGAAAATGAATAGCTGAAAATGCTTCAACCGCATATCAATAGAATAAGCTGTACATTCCCTCCTTGCTATAAAGAATTGATTGAGCAGAAGGAATTAAAACTGCATACAAAGAATGTAGATTTTGACACGGTGTCTCAGAGACAGAGGAGTGGTGGTTCTTATATATGTCGCCTAGAGAACTGCCACAAAAGATATAAAACTAAAGGACGGCGACAGATATATATAATATATATATATATTATATATGTTAGTTGATCATCGAATAAATTTTAATGGCACTAATAGTACCGTAAATGCACGAAACCTCTTAGATGAAAGATGTACAGATACTCGGAATCTAATCGAAAATATTGATGTACCAGTGTCTGTCGGTACCGTTGACGAGAGCGACCAAGGAGTGATCCTGAACGTGGTTTTAGCTTTTCGGTTAGATAATTTAATGGATAGAAAGATATTATAATGCCACTTTCCCCGTTGCACTAAGTGCTTTTATAGAGCCAAAGCCCTTCAAAACCATGATACAATTGAATTCCTAGATTGATAAAAAAAATTCGTATAATAAATAAGGCATACAAAAAATTATACATTGCCCCATGTGTTTGTAAAGACAGTTTATAATCTAAAAAATGCTTCATTTAACCTCTCAGTTAAATATTTTATCAAGAGGTGGTATAATTAGATAAAAGAATTTTCAATTACAATTGTATATCACAATAGATGAACAATACGTAATTAAATTTCATCTGATAGAACGTAACAGCTTTTTAGCTGACCATATCTTCATCAAATAAATATAACCATTTATTAAAAAATCAATTGAATTAAGATTTAAAATATTTCAAAAATTCATAGAATGAGGCTTACCCTTCTGAAAATTCAGGAAAGTTTTCATGATAATTTTGAAACTTTAACGAAGATTTTTCAACCGTTTCTTGGTCTCCGTATGTAAGGTCGTAGATTAGTTTAAGAAATGCTAAGTGGAATATAAAATAAATAAATAAATACATTTATTATTATTATTGTCATTATCATTATCGTTATTATTATCTAATACTTATCACAACTTGAGACTTACCATATATAAAATTCTTATCTTTATTACTTTTTAAGGCTAATTTGCTAGTATCAAGTCGATAATTGACACAGGCTTGAAGAAATTCTCGACAATGTCCCAGAGATTGGATAACAGAATTCATGTAGCACTAAGTAATAAAAGGCTTGATTAATATGCTAATAATAAATACAGAATAATTAATAAACATGTCTGAAACATATGAGAAAGATTATGTTACAAAGTATCGCATTTCACAGACCTCTCCTATACCTTAAGTGCAGCATTATAAATACACGACTCATATATCTGATTTTTAAATCATAACATTTCTGATAATTACATATATAATTAATCAATAAAATATAATTTTATTATCACATAAAAATCGAAAATTCAATGAACCTATTGTTTACTATCGAGAATTGTAGATTAAATTACATATTTATTATTAATTGTAAAATAATTGTTATATGCTTAATGCATTGAGCTGACAGTACGCGAAAAGACATAAAATAATTAATATTATCTATTTCACAAAGAATATAAACTATTTGTTATGATAATTAATTTTGACGGTATAACCGTCATCGTCAGGTCTCAAGAAAAAATGAATTTTAAATCAGCTTATATGGCAAGCAGTGATTATGTCATCAATGGATTGTTGTCGTCTAAACAAGTTCAATAGGGTTTTTAAAAGACCCGTGTTTAGATTACATAACAATTCATTGATGACATAATCACTGTTTGCATATATAAACTGATGTAAAATTCATTTTTTTTATTGAGACCTAATGATGACAGTTATACCGTCGAAATTAATTGTCATAAAAAATAAATGTTTAGTTAACAAATATGTGTTGTTGTGTTTAAAAATAATTTGCCATCATTTTTTAATTTTATGAATAATATAAAATATATTCATTACTATGGGACTCAGATATCGTCCCAAGATCCAAAAAATGCATATCGGTTGGACCGTCAAATCGACCGGTCGATGACTTGAGATTTCGCCCAGGTGTCGCTTGACTTGGAGCAATGTCGGGCAGAAATATTAAATATAGATTAAAAAATAAGGCTATCGCATATAAAATATTTTTATTCTTGCAAAACACACTCAAAGAAAAAAATAATGTTTGAATATTAAAACAAAGTTTCTTATTTTCTTTTCTTTTTTAATCAATTAATTTTTTGTAATTATAAGTCCGATTTGTTTCATATCCCAAATGCGAAAGCAATGCAATCAGGAACAACAACAACAATGATTAAGTGATTTGGGCAATGAAATTGACTTCGATTTAAACTTGTTAAATTGAATTAAAAATATAAAAAAAAATTTTTAATAAGAAATTAATTTCGACTTTGAAACTTAAATGGAATTTAAATAAAAATTTACTACGAAATTAAAGGCCACTACAATTACTTTTGAAATTAATCATGTAACATTTTATTTTTTTATTCATTATTGTAGAGAATGACAATGAATAACAAGTTCCTAAATTGTATTAAATAGAAAAAAACGCGTTTTTCGCAATAAACGGAATATTCAAACAAAATATAAAAAGCGAATTAACAAGATTATTATTTTCGATTATCATCTCATCCCACATCCCCACCAGATTCGTCCGTACTCGAATCTCCATCTACGACGTAGTCATCCAAGTATTTAGGCCTTCTTCGCACACTCTTCATATGGGTAATCGCTAGTTCATCGACTTCTGACTATGTATTTTAATACAAAGCTGTGTTCTTCACGTTCTCGCATTCGACTCTTCTCGGCCGTAAGTCAGCAACATGCCGAGGGAACCTCGACCCATTACACTCCACTAAATATTTACAGTATGATAATTTTTTTAATACTTAACCCTTTAACCATTGTTGCGTGCACCTTGTGCTTCCCATTGGTTTTATCCAGACTAATTGATGGTCACAATATAATGTACCTTTTTTTACTGCCCTCTATCTCATTGTCACTTTTATGGCTTACGGGTTTCATTCCTGTCATTGTTTTTGTCACATCGATTGCCAATCTATACCAATTCTCCCTTACTGTCACGCAACCGTGATTCCATTTTACCGGTGCGGGATCAATTGACTGGCATTTTTGACATTTTGAAATCATGTTCGTGATATCTTTATCCGTTACTTGAATTTTTTCAATCCCACAGAGAAATTTCATTCGTTTCGCTCCCAAATGGCATTTCTTATGAAGGTTGTCTAATCTCTCAATTTCACTTGTTGTAGTCACGTAGCATACGTTTTTAGTTAATTCCTTCGGTATCCTCGTCATCTCATCCGCTTTATTCAGACTGCTCGCAAAAACTCAATCTCTATCATTATGTTAAAATCATCACAAATTTCCTTAATGATTGATAACCGCTGTCTGATAAGCAATTCTGAAAAGGCGCTCGTATTCAACCTAGATTTACTTGTGATCACGTCATTCATCCAGGAGACTACTGATTTATTGTCACAATTTATCGTAATATCCGTCACTCCCCATTTCGCGCACAAATTAAGCCCTTTCAGGACCGCCTCCAACTCAGCGATATTTATATGCCTTGAATAGTCTTTTTTTTCCAAAACCATGACTCGTCTTCGATAATTTTACTATTAACTTCAAGTAATACACCCATCGCTATTGAGCTTGCATCACACCACAAAGTGCCCATTTTACAATCGCCGATGCTCCACGTGCCACGACATTGGTCATTTTCCTCTACCATTTCCAAAATCCATTTTACCTTCTCAACCACAGATTCGTCCATCGGTGAATCCCAATCCCCTACCGAAGTTCGTTTGAGGAATGAACACACCAACCGTAACCATAACGCAATGGGGTAAATGCCAGTGAGTTGCCTACACAGAGAATAAAGCTCTCGCCACAACATCGATTCGGATAAGGCTTTGACCAGTATTCGGTTCGATCGGTTCCACATGATGCTCCCGTCAATGTTTTTGACATCCACTCCGAGAACTCTTACTTTTCTGACATCATTTACGCGCTCGGGCTGTTTGCACTTTAACCCAAATTTCTTGAACAAACATCTCACTTAATCCGCATTAACCTTGGACTTATCTACAAAACTATCATCAACATAGGATCCAGTAGCAGCATTAATCGTTTGATTGGACGACAAGACTTTTCTCACAATTTCCGTCATGATGATAGGGGCTGTATTTAGACCGAATCCCATCCGTGTTAAAGCGAACTTTTTTCTCTTGATAATACATGACTGAAAACGCCACATGGCGGGATCAACATGGATTTGCATGTATGCATCAGATAAGTCCAAAATTGCAAAACTGTCACTCTTCCTTCTCCACTCACGTAATATTTCTACACAAACGTCCGATGAACCACTGCAAACATTGATATATTTGTTCAATTCCCTGAAATCGAACACGGGTATTATCTTATTCTTATTCAACTGGGCTATACCATAAATAGGTATAGTTAATAATTTTTTTTTAAAAAAACGCGCTAATTTTCTCGTTGTCATACTCTATTAAGTACCCTTTTTTCCATTCATTTATCCATCGTTGATTTGTCTTTTGGTTTTGACTCATTCAATACGGTTTTTCTCCACGGTAACTGATCAGGGGAATCCGATTTCCAATCCCAAGAAACTGTCCACACTTTGTCGAAACGAATCCTGAAATTATGTTTCTTCGTGCCTCCGTCTTCAGTAATTCTAGTCCCAGACAACTCGACACTTGGACCCGAACTACAAACATTTACTAGATCGGAACTCACCCAAAACTTTACACTTCCATTATAGAACACCATTCCTCCTAATTTCGCAATCACATCAACACCCAACAATAAATCCAAAATTTCCGGCAACGTATTCATTACAATACAATTTTCGATTACCTCTTTATCATCCACGTTGATTCTTGCTATACATATACCTACAAACACTCGAGACTCATTAGCCAGAGTAACTTGCTCTCGATTCCGCTGAATCAACAGTCCTTCCACATTGCATCTTTTCACGACCGATCGCGAACACCCGGTATCCACTAGTGCTCTGCAGTTTTTTCCATTGACGATACATCGAATAACTGGAAGCCCCTTTTATTCCTCCGAGAAGCCGCTGACGCTGACGACTCTTCGCTCACGCTTCCCGCCCGACAGAATCTAGCAATGTGTCCCTTCCTTTGACATATACAACATATAATTTTACTCTTGGAAGGAATTTTAGGACGATCCTCTTCCGTCTTTTGAACGCCCTTTTCGTCAGCTTCATACGGTTTTTTAACACTCTGATCCGCGCTAACGCTGCTACGACTACGTCCTGCCAGCCTATTTATTCCCCCCGATCGCATAAACTCACCATTGAAATATGAGTTATGTTTTCTGCAATACTAATATACGTCCGGGTCACTTCCACTATTTCACTCCATTCTTGGACTCCTCGTTTCTCGATTTCCAAAGCGATTTCCGCTGGTAATCCGGCTAAAAATGCAGCGATTTATAGATTATCGACCGTTTTTGCCAATTTCGACACTTCCGCAGCGTACTGAAATCCGAATATTTAATACACTGTAATATACGATACGCCTCTCGCGGTTTCACACCAAACGCTGCATTCAATACTCGAAAAACTTCATCAATATTCGCTTGTTGCTTCTCTGACATCTCCATGTATATATTGAGAGCCGATCCACTAAACACGAACGGCATCAATACAAATACATCCTTTATCTGCTGCATCGACGTCAATAAAACGAACTGCTTCCACAATTCCCGCGATTGATTCCCATTGAATTTCTCGAGACAATCGAGGATCAATTTCATGTTCGTCATAGTCCGGATAGCTTGTTGTAGAGAATGACAATGAATAACAAGTTCCTAAATTGTATTTATTAATGATACTAACAGCCGAAATCTTATTACAAGATTTATTAAGACTAAAATGGTCTGTAATCAGCGTCGGGGGCATGACTTGTTTCTTCAATTGATTCTTCAAAAATTTGCCAAAATCTGCAATGATTAAAACAAGTGTATTTTTAATTAATTGTTAAATAACACTGAAAGGATCACTGAAAGACTAGACAGAAACTTTTTGTATGCTTTCCGTTGATTACTGCTGTAGATGTTGAACTTAACTTGCTTGATTAATAGAAGTAACAAATGTTTTAACATAATTTAGTGTCAAAGTTTTTTTTCACTTTTATCGGTGCGTTTGAACGCATAAAGGGTAACTATTTTTATTGTGTGGATGGGATTAAGTGCCTATTCTCCAATTATGCTTGGATGAAGGAGCTGATAAGTAAATCTAAGACAAGCCATGACGAACAAATAAATTGTTTGATATAAATAAATTTATATATAATAACATTGAAATAATGATAAATTAAATAATATTTTAAGTAATTAAAAAATCATATAATAAATAAGTAAATTTTGTTTACAAAATAATACACAGAATGAAGAATTAATTGATTTGTTTAAATCGTTAAAAATTAGGAACACTGTTAGTTTTAAAAATAAAAAATTTTTCTTGTAAAATCTCACAAGCTATCGCGGCAATGAGGACCCGCAGTAAGACGGGCGAGAAAATGTCTCAGTGTGGCTCGAGATGTTTCACAAATGCGCGGAAACACTTCGCGAGGACAAACAGACGATGTTGTCGCTAGCGCTATCGGACGAAGCAGCAGTTGTCTTTCGGGGATTTGGAGAGACGGCACGGTAGGACTTCGAGAGGAGCGCAGTAGCGCTCACGGAAGCCTTCGCCCCAAGTCCGAGACTGTCGTGGCCGAAGTTTGCTTCCTGATCTGCGGCCTCGCAGATCACATCCCAAGGGAGTGTCGCAATGCAGATCAGAAACCGGCGGGAAACAAATAACAGGTCCTCACTGCTGCGCGGCTGGATGGCCTGAATATGGCGCCACGCGACTAACAATCACATGCGGAGAAAAGTGAGAACGATGATCAATACGGACTGTTCGACAACAGTCGTGGCAAAGGCGGTAGTTCCACCGTCTAAACTGGGCCGCGTTAAGGAATCAGTGCAGATGATGAACAGCTCGGAAACGAGTGTTCAATTCATAGCGACAATACAGATCGAGAGCGGTGAGAAGCAAATTGTGTACCGAGTCCTGGTGATGCCGGAAGTTATCTCGTCAAGGGCCGAGATGCTTCTGGGTATGGATGCTATGAGTCGACTTGTAGCATATGGGTAACGGGCAGAGGCAGCGCCCTTATTTTCGGAGGCATCAAGCATCAGGCAGCGGTAAGCATGAAAAAACAAGCGGCGAATGCACAAATTGACGATGTAGATATGTCGGTTGAATTCGATGGCCGCTCCTGGACGGCGGCGTGGAAATGGAAGAACGACGAGGGACCTCCAGAAATGAACCGTGAAGCTGCTACATACGCGTCCGCAAAACAGTATATAGAAGAAGAGAGCCAGGGAGCTATCCCAATGGAAGAGCAACGGGTGGCTCATTCTGTTCAAAGGTGAGGCAAAACCAATTACCATTCATGGCGGTAGTGCAGGCAGCCAAATGGAAGGTGTGACAGGTTTTGGACTGTCGAGCAGTGAACCAATTTGTACAAAATCTTTTACCATTGCCGGTCGATTTCGCGAACCGAGTTCCGAAGACTTGGAAAATCGGAAACAACGAGGAGCTACAAATAGGGGATACTGTTTTCGTGATATCAGCGAACTCAAAATGCACGACCTAGTGGAGACGATCAGTAGTGGGCGAGGTCTGGACTCCCCATAATGTGGTGATCGACGAAATTCTGTGTCACACGTTGCGCGAGCTCCCAAAGAAAGTTTAACACCTGCTGATGAGGGATCATTGATGAAGAGTGAGCCCCGATGGCTAGGGAACAGGCGTTACAGATACTACCAATCGACACAATTGCCACCAAACTGGTACACTCACTATGGTCGGCACACTCAGTCAATAATATTTGTTTTGGTTTTTAAATTTGATTCAGATTAATAATATTTTTTTTCTCTTTTTAATTAATTAAATTTTCTTTCAGTTTTAATTATTTATTTTTACATACAATTATACACATATTTACATGTATGCATATCATGGCAATCAAGTGAAAACAATTCAGCGAATATTGCCATTCATAAGAGATTCTGAATGAACGGTTTTGTCATTGGGTTCGAAAAAGGAGGATGTTTGATTGTAAAATGAGCGCAGATGATGACATGGAATTAGAAATCAAAGAAATCCAAGCTGAAAGTGACGATGACTCATCGGCTTGTTCCGATTCCGAAAACGCACCACAAAACATCAATAAATTTCTCCAGCAATGCGACAATCTTCTTCGTGACATCGACTCGAAATCGACGACCGAATTGCTGTCATCTCAACCGTCATTTACCGGAATTTCATCGATAACAAAAATTTTAAAAAAAAATGAAACCTGATTGTGAAGCTATCAGTAAAAGTGGTTTAAAAGACGAAAAGGGGTGTTCAATTAAACATGAAAATCAACCGAATGATAATAATTCCAATTCAGAGATACAAGTTAATATCCGATTTTCCGTGCTCCAGTGCGAATTGTTCGAACGAAGAGATAACCAAATTAATCGTATTACAGAAACCGATGCCGAACACTCTCTGTTTGCACATTCAGCGTTCCTATTGGAATTCCGGCACAAATCGAATGGAAAAGAACAATGGAAAAATTGGTTTCAGTGAGAAACTAGTGTTAAAAAATGAATTTTTTTT
>MQRK01182865.1:5115-28133 GCA_001938485.1 Girardia tigrina | reverse complement strand
ACGATACACCTACTATTTGATTCCACCTACTATTTTAATAGTAGGTGGAAAATTTTTTGAAAACTTCATTACACCTACTATTTCATGTCCACCTACTATTTGATGTTATCCGTTAGTGACTGCTTTGAAACATATATGTTTTGTATCTGCTGAAGGGAAGCGTAAAACACATTCTTTTGTATAAATGTGAAATGAAAAATGTGTGAAAAGTTTGTGAATGTAGCTGGTAAGTTTGCTCACAGTGGCACTGTTTACTTGGCTCATGACAGCCGTGCGGATACAACTGTAAAAATAAAGGCAGTTATGGATCACTTTGACTCAATCTCTTATAATGCAGCAGTGCGACATTTAGATTTAAAATTTCAGTGAAAAATTCAGTCCTCTCATCACCCTTGGCTGAAATGTTAGCAATAGTACCGCGCAAAAGTTGTGGAGATTCTTATCTAACTCACCGTGGACGTTTATTATGACAGTCTGTTAAATATTATTTTGCTAACAGCTACTCCTCAAAGTATCTGGCTCAAGTACACAGGTCCAAAATGAATGACATCCTTTACGAGAATGAAATGACTTCTCCATTGGAGGAATTTCAACCTTTCTCATCGAAAGTACATTACAGAGACCAAATCTGCTATTGAGAAATGCTACTCATCGTTGCTGGAGAAGTCCAGAAGGAACTCACTCATGAGTGAAAGGATAGTGTTGCTTAGGCAGTACAAGTTGATAGCACCGTCAATCGGCAAATGGTGGATTACAAGTAAGTCACTACGAGAATAGTAAGAAAAGAGCGTGAAGTAATGAACGTCTTCAAAACTTTCAACGAACCTCAACTGATTGGAGTGTACTGTACTGCTGTAAGCCACTCAGCATGCACTTAAGACCATGGTTGCACCAATTTCCAAGTAGATTGGTGTTACAAAAGATGGCGAAAGCGCTAATACAATATCAACAAGGGGGCTCTTGAAGCTTATAAAGAACTGGTTACATCGTGATCTATTGAAATTCTGATGTGCTGTTCACAGAAGTGACCTAGCTTTTAAAAGCATTGAAGGTGTTTCGAAGCTGCGTATCTGGATTAAAAATGTCAAGTCTCTTGCTACCTTCTTCAGGACGTCTAAAAATTCAACGGAACTCCTGCATCAATTTCAACCAACGGCGAAACATTTCCCTGCTCATTACAAAGTTATATTTGCGGAGAACATAATTAACATTTTAAGGTTATTCTTCATAATCTTTACGGCTGCGAGGAAGTTTCTAAGTTTTTAGAAGTTAAAGGGCAATCGAAAACAAAGAGAGCAACAGCATGAGAATACTTGAAGATATGGGTGTATGAATAGCATCAAGTTTGGCTTAACGATCTTTGAAAATATTTCGTGATTTGTAAAAGCAGCTACAGTGTGATGACCTGATTCTACCAGAGATAATAAGCAACTGAGATTTAAATTAATTTTGATTGTGAGTTTCTTGACTGTAAATTTCATCCATCGATTATTAAAAGAACAATAAAACACGATTTTTGAAAATTTATTATTTGATAATTCTGATTATTAAAACAACAATAGTTGTTTTAAAATCTTTTTCTAATAATTAAAAATAATATTTTAATTTATGTAAACATAGTTTACATATGCCATTGCATAAGATGCGAAGCATCATGACAAGTAATCATTGGCTTTAATCTATCTATTGAGATCTTCTTTGTACAACCATCGATCTTTAGGTTAAAGGTTTTCAAGTCGTCAGATCTGCTGAGTATCTCATAAGGTCCATCGTATGGTAGATTCAGCGAGTCAGAGTTATCGGTCTTGATCCATACGTATTTGCAGTCTTTGAGAGCCTGTGGTAGAAAGATCTTGCGGGCCAACTGCTTGTTTACGATTGGAATAGTGAATTCTGTTATAGCTCGTGTGACGTTGTATTCTGTGTAGTGTTCCTGGTTCTTGTTGTCTGTGATTATGTCTCTTGGAAGTCTGGTGGAGGAGCCGTAGAGGAGTTGCGCGGGAGAGGCCATTGAACCAGTGATAGTGGCGTTTCTTAATCCGAGTAGAACGATCGGTAGATCGCGCACCCACGTCTCTTCGCATGTTTCACTGTGTGCTCTGAGCGCATTTTTAAGAGAGCGGTGGAATCGCTTAATCTTTCCATTGCACTGAGGGTGATATGCGGTGGTTTGCCTGTGTTCGATTCCGAATCTCTCACATGTGGTTTTGAATTGACTCGAGAGAAATTGTCTGCCCTGATCAGTAATGATGTTTTCTGGTGGTCCAAAGCGAGAGATCTACGTGTTGGTGAGTGCTTTGTAAACAGCGGTGGATGTGATATAATTGATTGGAACCGCTTCGGGCCATGAGGAGTGTCTGTCGATGAATGTCAATAAATAGCGTTTACCTTCTGCCATTGGCAATGGGCCAAAAATGTCCATGTGTAGTACTTTGAATCTACCTCTGTCCGGAAGTTTGCCAAGTTTCGATTTGGTGTATCTGGTTATTTCTATTGATTGACACTTGTGACATTCTCGGGTCCATTTCCGGACGTCTGCTTTCATCCTTTTCCAAACATAGTGGGCTCGGATTAGATCAATGGTTTTGTTAGCACCGGGATGAGCGATGTCGTGTAGTCGCTGAAACTCGGAATGGTAAAACTTGCTTGGGAAAATGACTCGTTTCTTTCCATTGGCTACGTCTATTAGAATTCCTCCCTCTGTTCTGACTTTTAATTCATTGTCTGAGAGATGATCATTTTTCTCTTTTTCTTGCTCGTTGATGAGATCAGATTTGGATTTCATCTTTATTTCGATCAGATCATCCTGGTTCTCGGATGTCCTTGAGAGGAAATCTGCAACAATATTCTCAGAGCCCTTTATGTATTGCAGCTGAAATGAGAATTGATTAAGGAATTCTATGTGCCTCCATTGTCTGTTGGATGGTTTCTTCATGGACTGAATGTATATGAGAGGTTTGTGATCTGTTAGAATCTTAAAGGTGCAACCTTGTACATAATGTTTGAACTTCTTGGTGGCCAGGTATATGGCGAGCAGCTCTCTGTCAAAGGTTGAATATTTTTGTTCGGCCACCGTTAGCTTTCGTGAAAAGAATGCTATCGGTGCAAGTCACCCATTGATTTCATGGTTGAGGCTTGCTCCTACAGCTCTCTTTGAAAAGAATTAGATCATTTTTATAATCGAATGGTTCCATATTGGTGATTTCGTTGAGCTTCTGTTTGATTGAGTAAAGCGCTTGTTTTTTAAGGCATTCAGTATGATTTTCTTGTTTCTGTCCGATTTAGAGAGTAGATCATGGAGTGGAGCCATTGTTTCGGATAACCTTGGAATCATCCATTGATTAAATACAGCTTCAGAGCGTTTTTGTATCGCTTGGTTCTTTGAGGCTTGCGATGTCGTCAATTCGTTTCTGGATGGTGGAAGGCTGGCAGTGACGTGAAGGAATTTCGTCGTTTTGCTGGAGATCTTGGACAATTTGAAAACGGCCTCGACTTGTCGAAACCACATGTCCACCGCATCGAAGTATTGCAGCAGTTTCATAGAGACTTGCAATCGAGCGAACCAGTTCTGACACCATTGTAAATTTCATCCATCGATTATTAAAAGAACAATAAAACACGATTTTTGAAAATTTATTATTTCATAGTTCTGATTATTAAAACAACAATAGTTGTTTTAAAATCTTTTTTAATGATTAAAAATAATATTTTAATTTAACTGAACGCAGTTTACACTGACAGTTACAAAGTGTTTGTAAATTTGTGAATCTGACGCATGTTGAGATGAAAATTATTTTTGCTTATGTAATTAAAAGTCGATTTTAAAAATGTAATTTAATTTCAATTGACGATTTTGAAAAAATATTTTAAGAGTGAATTTAAATTACTGATGAGTATTTTTTGACGAATTTGAAATTCGAAAACGATAATTTCGAAGAATGATTTAAGCTAAACTAAATTGCGCTTTGAAAAATATTTTGTCATTTGGATTTGAAAATATTTCGGTTGAATCATTTTGAGACCTCTAATTGCGGCCGCAACATGTACATTCGATGAAAAAAATCATCCTACTCCACGATAACGCTACACCACATGTTTCGAAAGCGACGAAAAATAAAATTTTGGAACTGGGATTGGAGGTTTTACGCATCTGGCGTATTCTCCGGACATTGCTCCATCCGATTTTCATTTGTTTCGCTCTCTACAACATAATCTGACTGGTAAGCGATTCAAACAAGAAAGTGTTGTGCGAAATTGCATCGATGAATTCATGGCATGGAAACCAGAAAAATTCTTCACCGATGGAATTAGAAAATTACCGGAAAGATGGCAAAAAGTAATTGATTGTAACAGCGAATACTTCACCGATTAATATTTTGCAGTTCCTTTAGAAATTCTTTGATAAAAGTATTAAAACTATTAAAATCAACATAATATATACAATTTTTTTACAAAATTTACAATAATCAATTTCCGTTTATGTCAGTCTTCATAAGCGAAGAAGGAAAAAAAATTTTATGTGGTCATAATATTCTTTAAGATTTGAATATTCGACAGTAGATATTTGGCTTGTTATTAAGCCAGACAGCATGTTCTGTCTTTGAGACGGGGTCATCTCCGAAATCCCTGGCACTAATGCCTTTTTTATAATGTAATTTTTTTATAAATAATTTTGAAAATTTATTAATTTAAAATTTACGTTTTACCCTAGTAAAACGTTAAATGCCCTTAATGAATTTTAAAAAAATTGTATGTATGATGTGTATTTTTCATTTTGTTTGCGTGTTTGTATGTATTTATTAGTGTATGTTTTTATTTTTTTTCTGACCTCTATATATATTTATGCCATAATCAAATTTTAATACCTTTTTCAAATGAAAAACAGGTAAATTTTTATTGGTTGTTTTTCATTTTTTAGCATGCTTTATTTGTTTATATATACACACATATATATATATATATATATATATACAGTTAATTAATCTAAATTTTCACTTGTTATTTGTTAACAGGTGTAGCATGAGTATAAACGTCCTATTCTTTCTCTCTGTTTTTGTATATTCGATCGGCCGGTTAACAGATTATTAAAATTTATAAAAATGACTGAAACATCTTGCTGATTTTTGAGAATTAATAAATGTTTACAAGAACAATAATTTTTGAATTGATCGACATACGAAATAAACAGAATATATAAAATTGTTCAGAAATTCTATTTCTAAGCTGTAACCGAATTAGATCGAATCATATTTCGTTTCAGTGACATTCTTTAGTTAAATATTCTCACATTACTGTAGACATGATACACATCCTGGATCTTATTGCATCTCGATTATTAAGGTCTTATTATTAGAGCATGAATTTTGGAACCAAATTTAGAAATTTAGTTTATAAGTCATCATTACTATTACAAACTGGAATCAAAACCAAATTTTTAGTTGTAAGCTAATAACAATAAGATGTAAGTAATGATGATAGCTGACATTTTTCGTATTCGAAGAATGAATGTGACCTTGCTGGTCAGTTTTTAAATTATTATAAGATCGATGTACACAAATGTTTTAAATCTCTGGCTCCAATAAAACAAATCGATATCACAAATCTCTCTTTATTTGACCTTATTTAAATTAAACTTCCATTGCTACACAAATGTGATACGTAACGTAAAACAATTTTACCCAGGTTTAAAATAAGAGTGTATTTCTAAATTTTATTTAAATTGTTGAATAATTATATTAATGAGTATCAAATTATGACATTATCTGTTGTTAATGAGAAACTGAGCAGTTACATAGTGTACGGACGGTCGGATTTGTTATGATGTTTTCTATGTGATATTTGCAAGATGTTAAAACTGCACTAAAATTTATGTTTTAAAGGTTCATTTTAAACATTTGATATGTTTATCGAATTTAAATAGTCTTTGAGACTTTGAATTGCTAATTATAATTTTCAAGTTCTATTCATTTGTCGATGCAAATTTTTATTTGTTATTCTAAATTAATGATGAAATTGAGCCGTTTATTTTGAAAGTGACCTAAGTCCATTTGTCAAATATTTCCGGTTACCAGTGATCAACACTAAAGCATTTCAGGTTAATTTTATTCCGAGAACATATACGATAATTCTGGACACAAGTTTTAAGACTTCGTTCAATAGGCAAGTGGCTTAGACCCGTTAAATACCTCAATTTAAAAATAAATTGACTGAGGCAAATTTCAAAAGAAACAGTTCGATTATTCTTTTCTAAAGTAGTCACATGAATTATTTTGATCATTAACCTTCCGTTAGGTGCATTGACCGGACAATTTTGTGATGCTCATCCCAGTCTAGCTAAGTTGCAGAATCATTACCGAATGAAATCGCTTGCTGAATCGATTTTTTAATAATATTTTGTTATTACTAGCGGCCATAAAGAGTTTTTATATTTCTGTCAAATTTCGTTTCATAAATTTTATCCCAAATTACTGTAAATTAAAAAATACTTTAAAGTACTATAAATTAAAAAAAGTATTTCAAAATTTTAATGTATATTTTCATTGGCAGGCCAATCATAAAAGACAAAAGTATGAAAAAATCTATGAATGTAAATTAACAACATCCATTGAAATGCTATGTAAGGGCTTTCCAATAGAAATCAGCAAATACATCACTTATTGTCGTCAGCTCAAATTCGAAGACTCTCCAGATTATGCTTTCATCCGAGACGACTTTAGAAATTTATTTCGGACATTAAATTTCGTATGGGATTATGTTTTTGATTGGACACTACTGAAACAAAGAACGACACTATACAAGACCCTACAATGATGTTTGGTAAAACTAATTTATTAGATATTTATTTTCAGCATTTTTTAAGTTACTAGAAATCTATTTTATTTTTAACATGGTTTTGTGAATTTCTAATGTGATTAGGGCTTCCAATCCCGGATTGAAACCCTGGTTAAATGAGGTCGGGATCCTCGGATTCAGAATTTTATATTAATAAAAATTGATTTTGTTTATGAAAAAATGATTTTAGTTTATAAAAAAATGATTTAAATTAAAAAAAGATTATACTTTTTTATGATTTATGAAAAACTCTGTATAATTTAATAACAATTTGTTTGTTTTTTCTATTCAGATTATTTGTTATTCAAATCAAAGATTAGGAAAACAGAGAAAAAGTCTTTCAGTGAATATTTTTTTCTCAAAGAAACGATAAGATGATCTAAATTTGTAACTCTCTGTTTATATGTGCTGTTTACATTTTTGACAGATATCTAAAACATGGGAATACTTTAAGAAGATACAAACGGAAGAGACCAAATATTTGAAATGCAATAAAAAAATTTTAACCAAAGGTAGTTCGACCATGGGCCTAACCACTAATTTGCGCTCTATTCATCAAATTGATCCAAATACAGCCTCTACATCTCCTTCCTTGAGTAATTTTGTGTTTTTTTCTGAGAAAAATGATCAATCAAGAAAGAAAACTGTAAGGAGTAAATTAATTATCATCATCTAAAAATCTTATTAGTATCGAAATTCTATTTTAATTAAATTTAATATTTAAAATAACTTTTAAGGGTCTTTAAATTTCTTATGAATTTCTTTGTTTGCTTTAATAATATTCAGTTTTGTGGTGTTTTTAAAATACATATTTGTAATTCGATTTTAGTTCTCCTAACATGGTGATCACGCCCAATTATCTCTTTAATATAATTCCACAAACGTTTGCTGGAGACGACAATTTAGAGGAATTTATCACAGATAGTTGAAGATTTTTTGAATTCTCGAGAACAGATCCGGATCTTCAATCAACGATGGTGTAAGCATGTATTGCTAAGGAGCTGATATCTACTTATATAAAAGTGGATCCCACAATTATGGAATTCGACATAAGAATGAGAACCGCATTTTCACAGCCTTCCACCTTGATTCAAGATTTCATGAAGCTTTATGCATATGAAAAAGGTTCAGATGGAGCTCAGATTTATTTTGAAAAAATTGAGACAATGATAAAGAAACTCATGTCCCATAAATGGGATGTAAAGGAGTTAACCGTTTATTTTTTGGTTCACTGCACGAGAAATAGTAAAACTAAAAGAGAATTACGTCTACGAAATGCAGTAGAAACCGATCAGATTAAATAAGTCATCCAAAAGATAGAATGTATAGAAAAAGAAGAAGTACTAGACAGCATTGCGGTGGTTAACAGGAAAGAAACGTTTGCTAAAGTTCTTCAAAAAAGCAACAATTTTCTGATAGACAACCTTTCAAATTAGCGAACAATTCACAACGATTTGAAAAGGGAGAAGAAGGGACAAGGAGATCTATAACATGTTGGACATGTTAAAAACAAGGACATGTCAGCCAGGAACGACAATTAAGATGTTTTGGTTGTAGATAACTCGGTCATATAAAGAGAGAATGTCCAAATATGTTGTGTTTGTTCTGCAAACAAAGAGGCCATCTACGATTAGAATGTTTCAAAATACGCCAAAACAGCAGAACATTTTCGCAAAGAGACAATTCTACGAGATTCAGACGAGAAATAGCGGCAATGACAGAAGAATCAATTGAGGATGATAAAATTGAGGAGGAAGTCCATGAACAAAACCCAAAAGAGTCGGCTCTGTCAAGGCGATAAGTGATAGAAGCCTTGTATTAAAAGGTAGGAAATTTTTAGACCCATTTGTACATAATATTAAATTACATAATACTGTCAATAATGATTTTTTAAATAGTAATAAAGTAAATAGTAAACTTTTATGCAATTCAAAGTTTTGTAATTGTAAAAATATTTTTGATGTAAATAAATGATATAACGATATTAATAAGAGCTTTTTCAATGATGATAAATTTTATGAAGAAGAGGCGATAGTAGACAGTAAGTCAATCAATGAGGTAGCGGTTTTAACTAAGGACATGGTAAATGATGATAAACTTAAAAAGTTTTATGATTTGATGGGGGGTAGACCGGGACTACAAGTCAAATGTGGAGACCAATCTTTTATCTGTTTTCTTGACATCGGGGCTCGGATAAATGTTCTGGATAAGAGTGTGGTTTAGGATTAGAAGTTGTGACTGGGACGAAAGAAAGTATAGTTTGTGCAAATAATATACTAGGATCTGTAACTCTACATATAGAAATAGGGAATGTAAAAAAGAAAATTAGATTTTGTAAAAAGCGTTAGTCTGTTTGAATTCAGAAATCATCTTTAGTGAATCACAAAATAACACACTTGAAATCATTTGTCGAGCTTTAAAGCCAGTAAAATTTATAGTAAAGACCCTGTCAAAGAAAAGATGTACTTGAGCAATGACAAATGCTGCTGTTCGATTTCCATTAGATGAATTAGCAATGTTCTCAGGCGACTTATCTACTGCATTGCAGATTCGCATGGAAGAAAGGTTAACAGCGATATCTTTATAAGTAAAATATCGTAATTGTGGTGAACACGATGATACAGCTACCGAAATTAATACCGTGAAGTATGTACTTATTAGCCTCGCTAACAAATTAAATGTCGTCAATGATTGTGAAAATGGAAATGAAGTCTTAACTGAAGAAAAGAAGTTAAGTGGTAATAACGAACGTTTGAAAGAAGCCTTGCAGAAATGTGACAATGGATCAAATGAAAAGGAAGGAAGAGGAAAAACAGCATCAATAGAATGCCAAATCAGAAGAGAACTCGATTTTTTTCGCGTCATCGGTCAAAGAAAGGCTTCTGGAAATTCTGAACAAAGCCCTTATGAGTTTAGCTACAACAAGTATTGAGGAGGAAAGAGCATTTTCTGCGAGTGGACTATTTTTGGCAAAACTAAGATCCCAACTGTCCGATAAAGCTCTATGTAAGTTGACCTTGTTACGAGATTATTTCCAACATTGTCAATGATTCCAGTGTAGAATGTCTTAAATAAAAAAATATTTTATGACTTTTACTTGTAATCATGTTTCCAGTTTGAGATTTCAAATATCAAAATTTTAATTAAAAAAATAATATATGCATATTTAAATTATTAAATTTTGAACTACATTAAAAATTATATATAAAAAATGGCGTAATTCTGGGGTGCCGGGATCCCGGGATAAGGAAAATACCGGGATTTGGAAACCATAAATGTGATAGAACTGATTCTACTTAAAGCTTTTTTCAAATTATGATCATAGGATATGTTTCGATATTTTCTTACTATAAACAAGATCAATATGGTTTTTCGAACATTTATTAATATCACTAGTAGAATTGCCATTACAATAATTAAACAAACAGAACTACCAAATTTTTGATAAAATTTGATGCAAGTTCTTTGCTCAACAAAATCACCCATTATAAAAATTGAAAATTCACTCTTGGTTGTTTATAAAAACACGTGTAACTCGGAGATAACTAAACCTTTTGACAAACAGACACTTGGCTGATTTTATAGACAATCCTACCAACCTAATCGAAAATTTATGTTCCTTCTTAATACCCGTGAGTTTGAAATGACAATTTCCCCTTACTTTTTGACCACAGTAATATATAAATGGGGATTATTTGATCAATTTATGCAATATATTTACCACAAAGTGAGGCTTGTTTGAGCATTTATTGATGGATTTGAACAATAATCCCTCATAAGCGACCCTCCCCTAACAATTTTTAAAATTACTGTACAGTAATTTAAAATTCTTTATCGTCATTGTTCGGATTTGGGAGCTCACATAAATTTTTGAATTTTAATATTTAAAATATTTAAAAATGTGTTTAATAAACATTAGAAAACAAAAGATATGTCATTTCAAAATATATGTTTTTGTGATAATATATTTCGACGGATTTACCATCATCTTCAGATTACTGATTTTTAGCTTTTTTATTACTTATACGAAAATAATGAAATAAAAAAAATAATATCCGATTACGTAAAATTAATCGAAAACTCTTATCAAATTGTTTGAGATTGCCGTTTGAACATTAATTTTAGGGTCAAGAGACCTTATTATCAAAGCTTCACACGACATTCTCTCCAAATATTTTTTAAATGCATGCATAGAATTTTGAAATCCTTTATACTCAAATCACATTTAAAAGTTTTACCATAAAAATCACTGAACTGTCACTGCACTTTTTAATTTTAAAAGCTAAATATTTGTTTCACTTATTTTAAGTTTTCCATACGTATATTTTGAGTAATAGTAAGTATGGAATGCGCTGAATTATTGTAGATTCATTTTGATATTTTAAACATTGAAAATTTTGATTATGTATTTTAATTTGATTAAATTCTTAGCTTTTGGATGTAAAGCACTTTTTCTAACTTCATAAATAAAGTAGTTTCCATCTTGACATGATATCCAATAACCACGTTGCACGATCCTTCCATATAATTTAGCTGAGATAGCAGAAATCTACCATTGATTCTTTGATTCAGTACCATTTTTATAAGTGTAATAACTTTTTTTTGGTTCGTTTACTTTCATAATCAATATCTTCATCACGTTTATTTTGAGTCTTATGCTTCCAAATTCACTTTTAAAATTTTAAACATCTTGTATACGGTTGTCATAGCTATTATGAATGAAACAGAAATCTGTTGAATTCATTTGGCACTGTTAAATACGGTGAATTACTATATTTAATGATTTGATCAAAGAACGTAATCCTTCTGTACCTCTTGCGTCATTCGTAATGTTTCTCCATCTACATCATGAAATTTCGTGACTGATCCAAGCATGGTTAAGTAAATGGCTGTACAACGGTATATACGAAAATGATCAAAGATGATGCATAAATACTACATTAACAAGATGTTCTTTCACACAAACAGGTAATCACTGCATATTTACAACTGCATGGAAGTTGGATTAAGTCCCAGTGAGCTCTAAAATATTTGTCTCTTACTGCTAAATCTTTCGAAATCCTGTTTGTTTTCCTAATTCCAGGGGACCTATCAATATTTTGCTGAGCTTTTGAAATAAATTTGTTTCATAAAACTTCACTTCATTTGTTCTTTTATTTTCAGATTTCAATAAACAACAATCTTTATACACAGATGTTTCATTTGCTCATTTGCTGTGATGATACTTTTATTTATTAATATAATTGTCATTACTAATTGTTAGTAAATATTTTTCTCTTTATTAATTTCTCGTTTCTTTTTGTGGCTTTAAAGCTTATGAAATGAGTGATATATTTTTGAATTGAGATGTTTTTGTGTTCGATTTGACTAATTATTATTATAAGATTCTTTATGGGAGCTGTATGAGTTATGAATCAATATATGTATTGAGTCTAGAAATAAACATTTTAATATCTACCATTAATAGTACTAAAATCAAATATTGGCGCTAATTCTATCTCAGAAACAGGTGTTCAATCACAGTTTTCGTAGGAATCTTAGGTACTAAATAATGAGTGATAACTAATCTCCTTTGGTGTCAAGGAAAATGTAAGTATTTGTAGAGAAAATTTAAAAAAGATTTGATTGATATATTGTCTGATATGTAAAGAGGTTATTAAAAAGAAAAATAAAATTAAGACTCACAAAAAATATTTTTCTAATATTATTAGTATGATGGGATCGCCGGTCTCGACGATGTCCATCTGGTTGGATCTCGTGTTACTGCTCTCCGTCGGCGGAGCAACACGATCCTAGATTGAATGAAAGGCTTGACGTACCGAATTCGAAACCGACCTGATTCGTCCCAGTTTCGTTTTTTAATTCGATCGATACGAATTTATTGGACCGCCGGATCGGTCCGTTAACATCGCGATTGCCAAAATTGCTGCTCCTGGCACGGGGGTAATACTGCGCCCGTTTCGTCTTGGGTTCCAAGCAGGAAATAACGATAATTCAAAGTCATTTTTAAAGTTTATATTTTCAAACATTTACAGTGCCAATTGTAATTTATTCGATAGAACAAAAGTTTTTTAAAGATCAATAAATTTTAAAATTAATTTGCAATAATTAAGAAAAATTAATTTGCAATAATTAAGAATTTCAAACGAACAATAATGATCAATTTTTACACTAGAGTTTTTATCACAGTAGTTTTTTTTCTTCGTTTTCTTTTTTGATTTGATTGGTATTGAATTGATGTTGTGGAGTCAACGAACGCAACAATTATAATTTTTCAATACTATCGAAACTTATCTTTTCCAAATACACAACTATGAGACTTTGATACAACAGTGTGCCGACTGTGAACATTATATGAATCATGTGTACTCCATCCAATCTGTTTTTGTCGGTCTTTTTATGCAATTTGTTTTGTGCGATTCATTTTGTTTTACTTGAAAAAAATCGGATAAAAGAAAAAATTTTTACTGTATATTTATTTGAGTGAGTCTCTAGAATCGAATCTAATATTCCATTTAAAATCTTTGGGGTTGAAGCCAATGAAAGGCCCAGTCGCGTTAGTTGATATGGACGACCACCGAGAAACACCCTTTGATACTTCTACAAATCTTCTTAAACATGGATCTGTAAATATGCATTCTTTAAATCTATAATTTTGCAATTTCTAGACATCTATTTCAACTTCTGGAGTGCATAACTTACGGTTACTGTGTCCATCGTATGGGGCCAAATGAATTCAATTCATTCCTTAAATAGTCAATTCCCTAAAATTAAAAACTTGTCTCGCCTTCTCTTTCTATTCTTACTTCACGCATATAAGGAGAGTAATCCCCTCCGTACACTTTTCTACTGAAGCTAGCCATCCGTTCCTGATTCATCAATTAAACTGATTAAAATATTCTTCTTTGTTTTCTGCCTGCACCCTATATTGGGCAATCTTATTCCTTAAAGTTGGTACCGTATCTCTCCGATTCCATCTTAAAAACCACTGCCTAATTGGACGTCATCGATCCTTTTGCGCTCATCACCGCTTTCTTTACTCGCCAAATTCGTCACACGAAGATTGATCTTTTCATTTTCTTCTTCCAGATTCTATATAACATCTCCACTGTCCTTAATTTCAAACCTCCCAAGATCCGCTATTATATCCATTCCAAAACTAGTCCCGTCAAAATTAAAAACCAAAATTTACTGTAGTTAATTAAATGGAGTTATGTTAAATTTGTTACTTGATAATTTTAAAATTTTATTTAAGTTTATCAAATATTTATTATTATAAAAATATTCTAAAACTTATGTTTTATAACTGTCGTCAAAAAGATATATTTACTACTCGCAAAGAATTTCTATTAAAATGAAAATTTATTTTTAAATCCCCAAGAAAAATCATTAGGAAACATTTATTAGGAAAATAATATTCATCGTTTTTAAATATCACATCGTTTTCACATGACCACACAAGCTTTGCTCGACGTCGATTCATTTGACATCGCCGATTCGTTGCGCAGACTTTGTTGAGATATTTCTTCTGCGGGGTTTTCCTCAATATTTGGAATACGCGATTGATTGTTCTTTTTCGTTCTGTTAACACTACTCTTTCTATTTTTCATTTGGTTATTATTGCTATTTGAATAGCTCATAATCTGAAATTATTTTCAAATGATATTCACAAAATATTAATAAATAACTACGTAATTATTTAATCACGTAATTCTTTTTTTCAAATATAATTTTTCATGTTCAAGATCAATATGGAAAATTAGGTAACATTTAGTAACAAACAGTAAAAGTGTGGCAAAGAAGCTCAACCTTTTCATTAATTTCTACTTCAATAACTTTTATATCTTGATGCGAACTCACTTTAACTTAATCGTTGCTGAAAGTGTTACAAGTGATATTTTAGTCGTGCAAAAACTCTTCTACAATAACCATTCTACTAGCTGCTAAATTACTAACCACCATCCACAACCCCTTTGAGACATGAAAGTTGGTTACTGCACCCAGATGCGCATAAAAACAACTGAAATTATAAATATGTTTCAGCTTCATTATGCACTAAACTATTCCCATTGAGACCCCTAAAGAAACTAAACAAAGTAATTTTGGTATTAAATAAATTCAATTTAACTATGACTCAAAAGTTATAAATTTCATTAGTATCAATTAAATACGTCATTTAAAATAAAAATGATGAGGTAGCTACTAATAAAAAACAAACTTTGGCTTTAAATAATAATAACGATGACTGGAAATCGATTTTGTGTAAGCTAGGTGAGGTGACGGCTATCGGATCGAGTTGTGACGGCCGACACCCCTTATTTGTGCGGAGATTCACCGACCGCTTTGCTCTCGCTCGTGATCCCCGCATTTCGGGTCGGTATTGCGGTCAGTGTGCGCCGTTCCTTCGTTGTGCACCGCCGAACGTGGGGCGGTGGGTTCCACTTGGAATCGTGGGTGGCCTCCACGATCCGCTCTCGCGACACCGAGGGGTTTCGTTGAAGGGGCAACGCGTTACGATGGTAAACTACCAGTGGATATGTACCGGTATCGCAGTCGGTTGGATCGGTTTCGCCAGTGGTGCGGATTTTGGAGACTACGTGTGTCTCATTATTTGTCAAATTTCATTTAAAGACAAAAATTATACAACCACAGTCAATAAAATTAAATTGTATATTCCATTTTGTGTACATCAATTTCCTATTTAAACAAATGTAATTTTTTTTACAGTCCGATATGTGGTTTAATTAATTTTTTGAAATTGTTTCCTTCTCGCTTGATTGACCGGAGCACCACACTAGGCATAAAAGATCAACTGTGTTTCTATGGATCCGTCAATAACAACCAGAAAAGCAACACATTGGAAAGACAGAGTCACGCCTGTAAAAGAGCATTATGGCGAGTGTTCCGAATTGAGATTTTAAATAGAAAATTTTAAAAAATAAAATTTTTTACGAAAAAATTTTTATAGAAAAAAGAAATTAAATTTAAATTTAAAGAAATTATTTCTATTTATAAAAGGTTTATTGTTGAAAAAGTGAATTTTTTAAAATTCTGAAAAATTCTGTATTAGTGCTGTTTTGTTTAATCGTTTTTTTGCAACAGTCGAAAATGTTTTGAGATTGTGATCTAAAAAAAGAATAAAGGTTTCGATAACGTTTTCATCAATTATTCTCTGCTTTTCTTTGCTTGTGTTATGTCTCATAGTCTATAATAAAAATATGAATTCGAGATTTTCATCAAATCCGTATAAATTTGGAATGTACGATTTGGACTTGGCAAAAAGATTCATATGAACATAAAGGGCAATCAGTCTCATAAAATTATTGGAGAAGCGCAATTTATTTTGGTTAACATGGAGCTTGTAGTTGAGATAACGACACGATGGGGTCGAAGTTATGAAGGGAATTTATTATGAACTTTGGCAGACTTTTGCAAAGCCTTATGATTGCGCCGAGGAAACACCGTTGCAAGAGTATTGTTTCCATTGCTAGTATACACGGAAATAAGAATAGGTTGTCGTGTGGAGTTAATGCACTGAGACATTCGATCGTTTCCGTCTCTCGGCCGTTATTGATAGGTAGATATTCTGTCTTCATGGTGGCCTATCACCGTTAATCGCAACATTAGATTTAATCCGAGCATTGGATATGAGAGAGGAGGAATCATAAGAAAGCTCGATGTGTGATTTGTTGAGTGGACGCAAATTTGTAATTATTTGTGGGGATAATAATTTGTTGCGAGATAATAATTTGCGAGACAACCACGTAATTAAAGCTTCCACAGACTGTTTATGGCAATAATTAAATTGAATGTTGTTTATACTAAAAGAAAGCAAATCTGAAAATGCAAACAGGAAGGAGAATAAAATTGAAAGGCGTAACTATGCCCTAGAACTTTTAGGTTTACAATTTGATGATATTCCCACAAGGGATATGGATGAAACTTATTATTTGAAAGTACTTTAGTGTGACATAATGTGTTAATTATAAACATAAATAATAAAAAAATTACTTGGCCCACGATCATTCCATTTGTTCTAAATTTTTGATTTTCTCCATTAACTATTAATGAATATATTGTTCGATAGAAATTCTCATATTGAGGAGCATTGCCATTATTAACTTTGGATTGAAATTCGAGACAAAAAGCCTAAAAAAGTTTTCAAAAGTATATATTTTTTCAAACAATACTTTAAGTTGATTTTCCTTTTTACTCAAACGATCTAACTTTCTGTTAACGATCATCAATTCAGATTTTAGTTTGGAAACATCTTCTGAAACGTCTGGCGTTACCAAAACTGATAACCGACGATTTTCATTTCTTCTTACGGATAAATTTTGCACAGGAATTTGCTCTACTCTCTTCTAGACAACAATTTAAATATTCTCCAAAATAAATCCAAGAAACCTGAAACACGGAGTCTTCTTGGTTTACATAAATTCGAAAAGTGATGTATCCAGTTTCGAAATAGTCCAAGTGCTCTTGTGTAATTCTGGCAAAGGAAATCACTTTATTATAATTACAAGAAGGTGTAGTGGATTCT
Source organism: Girardia tigrina (assembly GCA_001938485.1). Classification (NCBI taxonomy): domain Eukaryota; kingdom Metazoa; phylum Platyhelminthes; order Tricladida; family Dugesiidae; genus Girardia; species Girardia tigrina. The sequence goes on along the minus strand of MQRK01182865.1, from coordinate 10,759 downwards.
TTATAGGTTTCTGTTTCAAAGGACTTTTCGTCCTTGAAAATTCGATATCTCACTTTGATTCCGATAACATATTTGGGATTGTGCAATTCTATTTTGATGATGCTGATCTTCAAAGAACAAATAAGAACATATTAAAATGTTTTTCACAATCTTTCAAATATACACATTACAGATATATAAACAAGAAAGTCATTAAAGAGAAAATAAAATCAAATAATTAAATAAATAATAATTTATTCGCTAAAGAATTAAAATTGTTAATCCACAGATTTTTTCTTTTAATCCTAAAAAAAAGAAAGTTACACCTAAAATAATAAATTTTTATTAAATTCCCTTCGCAGTTGTGGAGACTCTCTCAAGACCTTAAATGAGTTTTCGAAATTCTGGTGGCTGACTAACATAATATTTTCGAAAAACAAGGAAGAGCTTCCAGAGTCTTCATGCCAGAAGCGAACCTTTAACTTTGGATAAATTACGAAAATCTAAATTTATTAAATTAATTTGTGCAATTTTGACTGGTTTCATGAATCTTAAGCTTATCACACAACTTGTGTTTTAACTATTCCTTTGTCTCTGTTTTATATTTCCCTATTTTTATCACTAAAGTTCATTCTGCTCTTTTAGAAATAATTTCTAATTTCCAATATTTTACAAATATGTTTTTCAATTTTTTAGGTATTTTACAACTGTTTGAAAATTGTTGATACCCCGGCGAAAGAAATATCATGCTTAAACTTTCATTTCATTTTGTAAAATATTTGCTACGTAGCCAAACGTGTCATATCAAAGTACCTAGCTATCAAATAGTCATCCGATTTTTAACTTGGATTATTTACTTAAAACCCTTATTACTTATTTGGTTCAGAAATACTCAGAATATCTGTTAAATCAGTTAAACGCTTAAAATTGTCGTACATTAAATGTGGGTTTAAGTAAATTTTAAAATCAAATCATGAAATGAAGAGTTCATTTGAGCAATATGATAAGTTTCCCATTGCTTCACTTGATTCAGAACTGGTTCTCTAATTTTCAAGTGAAAATATATTTTTTTCAGCTTTAAAATATCATTTCCCTCAAAAAAGTATATTTCGAGACTCATTAAATCAAATCGATCGCTCAATTTCCATAAAAAAGTTGATTTTATGATATTTCACTGAAATGTTGCCGCAAATTTATTTACATAACTTTCTGTATACCTAAATAAGAAATTTTTATTAAAAACGTTTGACGTTCACATATTTGAATTTAGTACATATAAAAATACTTTTCCATAATTTCCAAGTGTTACTTACTACATTATCTTTTTCCATATGGTCGTCATGTTTCCTGCGATTTTAAAGATTCATTAACCAATTTGACCTTCAGGAAATAAACAATCCTAAAAAGAGTTTTCTTTGAGACAAAACTTGAAATACTTTAAGAGTAAACAACTAAATTTGACTAAACAATATTAGAATCATTCTTTTAAATAGATGACTTTTAATTTATTTATTTTCAGGTATTTTTATTTTTATTAGGTTATCAAGTTTGAAATTTGTGGGCATGATTACAAAAAATTCAAATAGTTATAATTTAACAATGACTCAACATTTTGATGCTCAGTTTTTTTTATTGATTGCTACATATCTTGGCTATTAAACATACCAATAAAAAACAATTAAAATTATTGATAACTTGTTTTAATAATCAGTATTTTAAAAAATGGAAAAGGCAGAAATTTGAACTATTATAAAGTAAGAGTTCCTACGTGGAACATCAGCATCAGAAACAATGCGAAACATCATTAGTGAATTCAGATACAATGCTACTACACATCAGCCAGTCTTAAACTGGTTCAAGAAATTCATGAAAGATAATTTTAACTTCAATAATGAGTCTCGGGGTCGTCCAGTAATGCGACGAATTGAAGGTAACTAAAGAGTCAAATCCATCACAAAGTGTCCATTATTTATTGTTAACATTTGTTGTTTTAAAGCAAATAATATTGAATAATTTTGATCAAATTGGTAAAGTTAAAAAGTTGGATAATTGGATTCTACTGAAAAGCAGAAACAAAATCGTTTGGATGCTTGCTTGAGGATGCTCTCTCGTTATAAATGATATCACTTTTTTCAATCGAATCATCACTTGTGACGATAAATGGATCTAATATGATAATCGAAAATGTCCAGCAAGCTGGTTGGATACGAATGAAGCCCAAAAACACAGCCCAAAGCACAACATTCACCAAAAGAAACTGATAGTGAATATTTAGTGGTCTGCCGCAGGTCTAATCCATGATGACTTCATGAAACCTGGTTTCTCGACCACAGCAGATGTTTCCTGCAACCAGTTGGAAAAAAACTCATAAAAAGACAACCGCTTTTATTAAACAGGCTAATCCCCTTTTGCTCCTCAACAATGCGAAACCACATACGGCTCTTAAGATCATGACATAACTACAGGAATTTGAATTGGAACTTCTACATCATCCTCCATAATCATAGACTAACTAACTACCATGTCTTTCTAAATTTTAAGAACCTTTTGATAGGAAAAATATAATTCCGAAGATCCTGTAAAATGATCTTTCAGGAATATATAGTTTATCGCACACCAAATTTTTATTTAACTAGCTTCAATAGGCTGTCTCTGAAATAGTAAAAGTGTGTCGATAATATGTGTGCATTAGGGGGTTGATTTTTTACAACTATACTTGGGTATAGTACCAAAATATGACATTCAACATAAGATTACTAATTTTAAAAGTTTTACTGACTAAAGATACATAAATGTCCCCGTAATTAAAAAAAATACTTTTGTTAAAAATCAAAAAATCAAAAAAATGACAGAAACAACAATTTATTTTTACAAAGCTGTTGGTTCATTAAAATGCAAAGGTCAATTGTTTGTGCAATTTAAAATTTGTTATGCAGAATAAATCTGTAGTTCATCTTGTCAATGTCTTTGACATTAATTTCTTGCATAATTTTATAGCTCTTTCGCACAAATATTAGATCTCTGAATTCCTTGTATGCTGCTTGGCTTCTGGGACCAAAGTTTTTTCAAGGTCTTCATGGCTAAATTTGAAGTTATTGTTTGTTTTAAAATTTTAAAATCATGTTCAGAGTATTGAATGTCAGAAAACCATATATCAGACCAGGTTGATGCTATCAAGTCACAAATTAAAAGCAGTTGATTATTATTCAACTCAGTTAAAATATATGTCAGAAGGGTATAGATTGCTCTTGAATTCCATCTGGCATTGTGCAATGATGACAGACTTTTGAAGTTTACAGCTGGATAGCTGGCATTCACCTTCCTGTATCTGTAACTTTGTACCAAGTCAAACAAAAAGTCAATATTATATCTCCATAATTTAGTCTTCACTTTACAAATTTTTAAACCTTGCTTAAAGCTTGATTTGAAATTTTCATAGTTTTTTTGCAACTTTTCAATAAATTTGTAATGTATTTTTGGTGATAAGCTTTTCCTTCGTCTAAAATGTCATTCATTGTATGCTTCAAAATTGCGTCTTGCACATAATGCTTACAAGCAAAAAATTGAAATGGTTCAAGATTTTTTCTTTTAAATTCTCTTCGAATTTGGCACACAACTACATTTTTACTCCCAGTATTAACACTTATAGTATCAGATATCATAACTTTAATGCTACTCCATAGTTGAAATTTATCTAGCACAACAACTATTCCACTGTAAATATTATTAGCTTTTCCATCGCCAAGTTTTAAAATGGCTAGCTTGACTTCCTTTTCTGCATGTTTTAAAATCAAGACTCATTTCCTGAAATTCAATTACCTTCAAAATGTAACACACAATCATCATTTTTAAATGATTAATCATGTGCTTTTCCATTTTTTGACTTTCTTTCATTGTAGCTCTATAAACCTCAGATGCAGATGTTATTTTTTGCAAGCATCTGCTGACTTCTTTATACTTAGTTTTGACTTCCTAATTAAGTTAAAAGCTACAGTTTTGTTTTCATACTTTTTATTTTCTTATTTATCTGGTAGATTATATTCTGGTAGAATTCCACTTTTCTTCAAAATATTGTTCGGCTTTTTGAACAGACTGATATATCTTAATAAGAATTTCTATATTTTTTGTTATATACCTTTCATTAATGTTTGGAAAACTGATCTTCATATACGAAATTCAAATGAAATGCAGTTAACACAAAAAATTAGAACACGTTTATATTGACAGCTTAAGACAATAATTCAATCTTGCGTTTGTAGATATAACTAACATTTGACGGATTCAAACGATGTTTACTTAAAAATTTTTACGTTTATTTGTATCATGCCGTACATTAAAAAATGTTAAAAAAAGCAATTATAAAACGTTTTAATTTTTAGCTTAATTATAAAAATTATTACAGAAAACAAAAACATATTTAAGGGGGACATTTTTTGCAATAAAATGTCTTAAGGTATGAATTTTTATAAATAAATATAACAATATCAGCTTTTAAAAATATACCAATTAATTTTAAGGAGAAAGAGTTTAAAAATCAACCCCCTAGTGTGCATACTTTCATGAATGACATAAATATTTGAATTGATAAATCACCAATAAACTTTCACTTTAGTTCTAAAATTTTCATACTTAGACTTAATATTATTTATTTATAATCTTATAAAAATGTGATTTTAAATTTCTAATTTTAAACATTTAATTGATAACGGGAAATTTGGGATAATTCTTTTTCGAGAGTTAAATCTTTAAATTAATTTTACATTAAACATTTGAACAAATTTATTTAGTGTTGAACAGTTTTACCAGAAAATGAAAGGTTCTTGTTAAAAGTGATTGTGGATTGTCAACAAAATTATCTTCATCAATGACTCGTCCATTACTTGTGCAAGGAGCTACAGAAACAGATATAAAACCTTCCTCTCCTCCTTCATAATTTAAAATAGGTATTCTGTCATAAAAATCCAAATTGAAAGCCAAAGCTTGCAAAAATACGTTAGTTGTTCCCAATATAACTTCATCGGAGGGCTCCCAGAATGGATCTTTAGTTTTAACTGTTTGCTTAAATGAATGGTCCTCTAAATATTGCTGATATAATTCCTAGGAGTAGATTGAAATATTCAAAACGGAAAATCATATTAAAACAAAATCATTACTTGCATTAGAAATCTACGACTCATAAATTTGCCTCTTTCCCAAAGCCAAAAATTTCCATTTTTGGTATCAGAAACTTTTATTACCACACTGAAAACATATGATAAGTAAATTAAAATAATATTGTACAATATTCAAAACATTGACACTTATGGATTCTTAAAACTCTGCGTCAGCCTATTGCTATTGTAGAAATGGTAACCCGATTATTCGACACAGGAAAATTCGACACATAAGCTTACATCATAAATCTCAAAGGTAATACCATATTTACACCGTTAAGATAAATTAAATTCGCTAAAATTTTTTATACACTATTTTAACTTGCATTTCCAAGAATAACAATTAAATTTCAAATTCTTAAATTTCAAAAATCAAATTGTATTTCAAAGAATAACTATTGTAGAAATATCTACAACTTCCAAATTTAAACTTGCAGCAATGGATCGATTATGTGCCCCTACCCAAAATGTTATTGACCATGCATTACAATACTCTATTTATTTATAAAAAA
>MQRK01182825.1:59616-76300 GCA_001938485.1 Girardia tigrina | reverse complement strand
TATTTTTTACACATTTTTTGTTGTTACGTTTTGATAGAATTAAATTAGTTAATTAATAATTAATTCCGTTAAAATTAAATTAATAATTAATTAAGTTAATAAATTGTGATCACTACAAAAACATTCTAATAGAATACGTTTAGAAGTGTTCTTTAATAGATATACATTTAAAAGTGTACAATAATAATGAGGTTAGAAAAAGGTAAATATTTTGCTATAATCCATTGAAATAAATTATTTGATTATATTCCATGGATCTTGCTTTTTTGATTGCTGATAAGTAATACTATATTGAGGGGTGTGAATAGATTTTCGACCAGAGATATTTTATACGTGATAAGTTTGGTGTTTACTTATCTGGTGTTATCAGTTTCAAAAAATTTCGGCAGTTAATAAATTTGAATAATTTTCTCATCATTAATATTTTCTCCATTTATGTATTTTATTTGTCCCTCATATAATAATTCATTATTACGTGTTTGAGGTTCTCATTTAATACATTATAATCTATCAACGAAATATGAAGTTTAATTCTTTACTTTGGACTTTATTTACTGACAATTCTTTAAACGGATTTTCTGACCGTTTCCAATATATAATTGCTAAATGATAAAAAAATAAAATTTAATCATCAGTACAATAATTACCTATTTTCATTGAATGGGATAAAAAGTCTACATTAATTATTACGTCAGTTCGTCCTTTCGAATTATTTAGAAATAAAAAAACTGAATCCGAAGTGTCTTGACAATTATAAACAAATCTGAAGATTGTTTGTCAAATGAATTTATTTTTTTCTAAATCGAAAAAACCAGAATCTCTACATTGAGGTTCACTTTTTTACCTTAATTATTTCTACTTTAATTTTAATAATTGTATAAAAAAAGAATATTCTGACGCATCGTTTCCTGATTTCGATGGCAATAAATTTAGCATGGATNCAGAAAGATTATATACAAAAAGGTTAATGAAATCTTTTTTTGTACCACAGGGCTAGGAACAAGATTATCTATTGAATAAAACGGCATTAAATTATGCTGTATCTCTATGGATTGTTGGTATAATATACAGTCCTTTCAAATTAATTGCGCAACCTGATGTTAAAATATCGTTTTACTAGACATTAATATAAATTGATAAACGATGATTCTAATTATTCATTTAAGGTTATGTACAGGTGATATAGATTACACAGCACATAAAATATTTATTTAAACTCGAGTAACCAATGTAGCCACGACGTAAACATCAGAATAGGAAAACTCGGTCACTCAGAGTTAGGGTTATGCTAAAGTATGCATACATTCTGAATTGACCTAGTGAGCACCGAACATTACCAAAACTAACGTGGGCTACCGACTGCCTCTTGATTTATTTAATCCAGCATTATGATGATGTTCGGATAAGAACGAAATATGTCGTGAATAGGGCTGGCAATCTTGGTCAATTTTACAACCCCGGGATTTCGGGATTTTATTTTTTGTAATCCCGGGATTGATATATTTGTATGTGATTTTCATTTCACATAGCACTTTTGACTATCGGAGACTTAAAAATGACACTTACTAATCTTTTTTTTATTTGTTCCTTTTTAAAATAACAATAAAAAATAGTAACTAGCAAAAATAATTGCTGATGAGGGGAAAAAAAATCCAAAACATGTACAATAATCGATTTCTTTAAAAAGCTTTAACAAAATTATTTTTTTAAAAATGTATATAACATTGTGAAAAATGAAGGAAAATCTTTTAAGTAACCCATTATTAATTCACAATTCACGAAATATTTCGTTCTTATCAGAAAATCATCAGGTTGATCGTCCATTGATACAACAGATTTATAAACATTGAAAACCAAAACCAACAGTCTGATTGGATAGAAATAACTTAACACTAAAAGGATTTATTTAATTTATTTTTAGAAAAAATATACTTTGAATAAATTTAGTCTTTAAAAGCATTTTTTAGTATTTAAAAAATGTCATTTTTCAAGTATGAACCCTTTAACAAGAGTATTATATGAGACAATTTTTTATAATCTTTTATTTTCGTTTAGTTCTTTACTTTTTTCTCCGTAAAAATAATATTAAATTAAAATAAAGATATAAAGATTTTCTTATTTTAACAATTTTTATTTAAATTCAAATTGTGCTTGAAGAAAGTAATTTATGTGTCATTAAAGTCAATTATTATTTTTTTTATTTTTTCCGTGACTTGAGTCTCGAGATTTTTAAAAAATAAATCCTTAAAAAATCATTTAATCCGTTCTATATAAATATTGCAAATTAATGTACGTTATTTAAGAAATTAATTTTTTTCATAAATTTAAATTTGCGTTAAATTAATTAAAACAAATAAAGGATTTTTTAAATCTTCTTTATTTTTTAAAATTTATTATTTTTTTTGTCAAATCAATAAATCTGTAAAACATGTCAGTTAAAAGTTCATATTTAAAAAATAGTTATTTAGGACTTGAGATTGTTCATCCTAAATACATTTGCATATCCATTGACGTTTGATATCTTTGATAGGAAATCTTCCTTCCCAATTTAGAATAACATAGCTGTGCAATCTGAAGTATGATTCACCAATCTTCTTACTATGACACGAGAATATGCCCTAACTAGATTGATTTTCGTTGTCATATTACAATATAGGATTGAATGATGTGATAGTTGAAAATGTGAAAAGCTTTTAAGTCCATGATCAGTCACTTTCAAATAAAGGCTTAGAAGATTAACTAGAGAATTATCTTTTCCAACAGTTAGAAAAAAAAGAGTAAAGAAGCAAATAAAAAGTTATAAAAAAGCGGATTTGAAGTGTATCTTTTATATCATAGAAAGTTTAACCGATTAATTTTGTTAGTTAGACAAAGATTGAGAACGAACTGCAAATGTAAAAAGTATCATTGTATCAATTCAATCATATTCACTTAATTAAAAAACAAAAGGTAAACAATTAAAACTCAGAAAAATATAAGAGATCCGAAACTTTGAACTTTCACTTTTTTTTATAAAATATATTAAAATCAAATTTATAATTTATTTTTTCTTATATTATATAAATAAATAAAGATGCGTATAATTTACTCATGCATAATCTAATTCTAAAATTTAATTATATTTGGGTTCATTTTGCGCCAGTTCGGTATTTACCGGCTTTTCTAGGAACGAAACTTCTGTATAAAAATAAAGTTTATTAAATCAAATATTATTATATTATAATGACAAAAATTTGATACATAAATTTGTATATCATATTTTAAAATTATAATTCATAATTGATTTAGATTAAAAGAATGCCTTCATTTTGATACAAATATAACCCATTCGCACACAGTTACAAATATATGCCTATATACATTCTGTCATAGAGAATAATGGCCTTCTTGTCCGTGAATCGATTAATAAATATAAAAACAAAAATCATCAAGTTAAATAATTAAAATATAACTATAATAATTGCAGCTTTTTAATTTTGGCGTCAGTTTCTCTTGCTAAAAGTTTGTCTTCTGTTTTCTCAAATTTTATGTCAAGAAAATTAAGAGACTTGCTTTTCATTTAGAAAAATATTAAAAGTAGTTTTAATTTGATTAATAAATTTGATTTAAGACAGATTAATTAGCATTCTCAACTAAGAAAATGAAATAATGTTTTAGATCCCTGAAGACATATAAGTAGATAACATCATGTTTTCTATTCCTTTAACCAAATTTCGAATCATATTATAAGAAGATCTTTTGTAAATAATTATTGCTCACACAACTAATATCGGAAACGAGAGAATAAAATATGCCTCAATTTTAAACAGTTTTATTAATTAAAAACAATTATTATTATTGATATCCAATGGAATAAAATTAATTTCCAGTATTTTGTATATATTGTAATGTATATTATGAAGGTTAAATAATTAATGATTAGCACAGACTTTTTTTGTCAGTGAGTAGAAGTGCCCGACTGGAACATATATTCATTCGCACCATGTTTCAAGCCGTAGCCATCCTCAACATGTGCCCTGGTTTTCACAACGGTTCTTTTCTCGCGGCCTCCCCCCGCACCCTTCAATTGGGGAATCGTTTCCACCAAGTCCGACACTTTCACTCAAACTCTATCAACTCATCATCGGAGGATATCTCTTCCTCCCATGATGGGTTGTTTTCATCCTCAGACGAATCTCCAACCCGCCTCCTATATGGGAAAGAGACTTCTTCTTCATCTTCGGATGATTCATGACCTTGGAATTCATCCTCATCAACCCCCTGTTGCGTTCTAATTCTATAATTGTATGATTGTAAAAGTGCATCCAGGGCGGCAGGATCAAGATCCTCGGTGACCTCCTGTTCCAAATGTTCATATTCAGTTTCCTCCATCAATAGCATGGACTCCTGAGGCAACTCTATTTCTTCGATTTCTATTCTTCTTATTCTTTTTGTGTCTTGAAGAATCACACCATCTCGGTGATACAACCATTGTGCTGCTGAGTATTTTACATTTGATATTGAAGAGCCAATGGCAATTTTCCGTATCACCTTTAAGTGGGATCTTTAAGTTTGTCAGGATATTGGTGCTCCTCTTCGGCCAGGTTCCTAGAGCGCCAACCTGGAGAGTGTGCACCGATACCGTTATCTCAGGCATAGTCCGACGGCATATCACCGCCAAGTTCTCGTAGTGATCAAGATTCCTGACATTGATATTTTCTATATTCTTTTTTGTGTCATAAGGATACTTTATATCTATTAAATATAAGTGCTTCGACGCTGGTACATAAACTTATAGATCAACTCTGTCTCTGGAAGGTGCATATTGACACTCAACATCTATGTGCACTGTGCAATCAATATACTGAGTTATTTGTTCTCCGATACACCTGAGGACCGAGTTATATCTATATTTCCAGAAGTCCTCACTAAACAGACACCCGGTCAATACGTGATCAAGTGTTTCCATATTGTTGCGACACCTACGACAGTGACCCTTGTTTTTCGTACATCCTGGACAATTGTCTATATCACCTTTGGTGGGATCTTTAAGTTTGTCAGGATATTGGTGCTCACAGGGATTCACAGGGACTGTGTAAGTCATCGCCTTGTGATAGACATACCACTCACTGTAATTCAAGCCCATCCCCATAAACAACGCCGTGGAAGCTAATTGTAGAAATTAAACTTCTAGCAAAGCGACCGGCACTGCTTTGTTTTGTTCATTTGTGTGTCTATGATTTCTCCACTAATCTTCTTAGTGTCCTGGATACACTGTCCTTCAGAAGGGGTGTAAGCAGTATATTCTCGTCCGTATCATCCCTTATAATCTCCGTCCCATTCGGAAGTGTCCTTTCCCATACAAGGGATTGGTGGAGATGGAGACACAATCCTTGTTCGTTCTGCACTATACTCACATAAATCTAGTGCAGCTTCTTGATTTTATGTATGGCGAACTTGATCTTCGTCCACCAGTTTTTGATTTCCCCGAAGTTGTTCCTGCGTTGAGTCAGTCTAATGCCGCCTCAATCGACAGAAGATTCCACTTTCGGGGACCTGTTGCACCTCTTTTGAGGCAGAAGACTACCGCGTCCATAGTCACCGTATCGCTACATGCAATAATCTGAAAACTGTGGGCCAGAGATTGAATCAAGTACTCATCTAGTACTGACTTAATTCCCGCACCCCCATTCTCTCTTGGCGTGTAGAGATATGCATTAGATGCATTCTTGAGCAATCCAAGCACCTTTTTGTGTAACAGTCTGATAAAATTGTCCAGACTGTGACTCTTGCCATCCAGAGTCCAATACGGAATGTAAAAGATTCTGAAGGAGAAGATTAGCTTGGAATGAAAATAGATCATATAAGCTTGCAGTTTCTGCCACGGAAACAGTACAGGTTCTGCAATCTGTCTCGTTTCTCGTGCAACTGCTGCAAGCTTTTCTACTGGGACCACTCTGATGTTCTCTGAGAAGTTACCCACAAAATATACTACAAAGTCACCCTTCTCTATCTCAGGTATCTTGCTTCCATATGTTTGAATACTATTGTTTTCTCTATATGGAATAGCGATCCGCGCACACTTTGATGGGCGGAATTTAATACCTAAGATGTTGGTGAGCTCTACTGTCTATCGACCATTGCCTGCATCCTGTCCTGATTATGAGCCAGCAGAACCAAATCGTCTGCATATGCTAAGCAACTGACTTGGTGGTTCGCTATTAGAAGACCTCCTCCAGACACCCTGTCCAAGTCCATTAGAACAGGCGATATTAAACAGCAACATGGAGAGAGCGCATCCTTGTCTAACTCCTACCAAGATTTGGACCTGCTCCATCACCGTGTTGTCGCATTTGTATGCAGACGAGCAGTCCTTGTACAGCTGTCTAATCAGGTCGCAGGAATCCTCTCATACACCCATTCGTCTCAACAGTTTCAGGATAATCTCCACTAAAACTGAACCAAATGCATCATCATTGTCCAGCATAGTGGCATGAAACTGGACTGCATCCATCTGCGAGTAGTACTTGTCCAGGATCGCCCTAATGAGAAAGTTGTGCTCAGCACAACCATCATGCGGTCCCAGACTCTTCTGCATGGGGTGTAAGAGTTCGTGGAACTCGATCCACTCATTTAACTGGTCCCTTAATAGCGTTGCCAGAATTTTATAAGTGCACTCAAACAACGCTATAGGTCTCCATGAGAAGACTTCATTATAGTATCCTTGTTTTTCCGGTTTTGGAAGAAGAACCGCAAAGAACTTCTTCCATCTTTCGGGCACAACTTATAAATTCACATATTATGTCAAATTTTAATTAATAAAGTAATGAATATTTCCAATTGAATTATTGGGAAATGAACTATATTTGTTTATAATTTTTTTCTAATTTAATATTTGTTTATATAATTCGATAATTATGTGACAGTTACCTACAGGTTTGCTTATTAATTTCACTTATATCATTCTAATTTGAAAATGATGCTGTGGTATTATTTCGCCCAACAACTAGAACTGCAATTAAATAGATATCATTCACATTGTCCTTCTGGTTAATGGCATCCATTGTTATAACTCGAGCCGACCATTGCCAATCTATTTATCAATAAGAAGTTGATATTGCTATTTTGTATAGTTTGTTAAAAGTATTTCATTTGCGTTTATTCAACTTATATTTCTAAATGTAATTACTAAGGTAATCCGAATTTTATAGCGAATACATTTTTTTCTTGTTTTAATAATTTATGTGAGGTATATTTTAATTATAGAATGCTTGTGATATGATTGTATTAAATTTGGAATTGTGGTTCTCCTATCCAGTTGGAAAATCGGTGTTTTAATGTACTAACGATATTTGATATGATTTGTAATAATAACCAGATAAAGTTTAAATTATTATGATTTATATTAAAATTTAAAATATAAGTAATATTTGTTAAATATTTTTTTAAAATGAATTTAATAAAATTAAGGCCTAATAAAATAGTTAGTCAAATTAAGTTTTAAAAAATTAAACAGTTTAGTTTTAAAATATTTTTAAGTTTTTAAAAAATTAAGAGTAAATTTTATCGGAAATTAATAGAAAGTTTTTTCGAATAATCAAAAATAAATAGAAATACCACTTTAGAACGATGATAACTAGTCGAAGCTTTATTGAGATTTGTCCCCAAGACAATTAAATTGTCTTGTTAATAAAATAATGAAAACCATATTAACACTCTTCATAATTTAAATTAATAATATACTTACTATTTATTTAGGTCGTGTTCTTTAACTTCATTTTCCTTTCCTTTTGTGGTTTGTAAAGTGGGTTTATTCGCATTAAGATTCTTCAAATCATTTTTAGAAAATTTTTTTATAATTTTTCCTTATATTTTTTTATAAAATCCTAAAACTTGCAGTAAAATATTCAGATTTTAATTTTTTGATTATCTTAATATACGATAAAACTGATTATAAAAAATTATTGCACATTCATTTACGTTTAAAGCAAAAGTAGTGAATATTAAGAAAAATAAATGTCATTTTTCTTATCAGATTTCATTTTTTCTTGAACTATCTTCATACTTTAATTTTCTTTCAATTTCGGGTTGCTGAGAGGGTTACAATCACTGATTCGTTGGATTAATGAGTACTTTTTATTTTAATATATTTACAGGTCCGGTAAAATAATATTCAAAATTTAAAAGAAACATTTTTGCGGTGTAAATGAAAAATTTGAAATATGTCATTGTGTCATACTAGGTTTCCATTGCTATTATAATATCGCGTTTATTTCGTTAATATTTTAGAGTAAAATTAAAAGAAAATATTAACAAGGAATGTATCGCAAACTAAACTCAGGGATAAAAAATCTCATAAAAATTTTCAGACTGATTCTGAATATCTAATTTACTTTTTTATGAAGTTTTTTTAACCTTTTAAATTCAAAACCACTTTGAATTTTGCAATCCTGGATTAAGATTTAAATTAAGTATAAAAAACAAAAAAGAATATGTTTAAGAAAATATAACTTTTTCATGATAAAGTTATTTTATATGATATTTAAAAAATATAATTTACGCTTTTGTTGAAAACATAATAGAACGTTAAAATACTTGCTATGAAAAAACTTGACTTAAATATTTAATTAAAATTCTATTTATTGATTTATGAAGCAACAGACAATTCGATGTACAAAATTTTAGTCATATGGGAATCAGCGTAAACAAATCTTGAAAGAAATGAAGTTTCTCAAAATAATTTAAGGTTAGGTAGAGATACTTTCTTTAAATAGCAAAATTACAAAATCAATTTCATAAAATTATAACAAATTGTGCAGTATTTTATATAGATTTAAAACATTAAATATTTTGTGTATGCTTTTATATTTTAAATAATTTAAAAAAATTCTTTGGGTTTGGTTGATAGATCTGAATCTTTTTAGATTTCGTTTATTCATTTTCAAGATTAATTGGAAACATTGAAGCTATTTAATGAATTATGTAAAAGGTAACTCGACGAAAATATTCCCAAATAAAATGAAATTTTTGAAGTATATTAGTTTGTTATGTTCTCAAAAGAATATTTCGTAAATTTGAGACAGTTAAATTTATTTTTTGGATTTCTTTATTTTTGCAAAAGCTGATTTAACTGAACTTAAGCATAAACATGGCTATTCAAAATCGTTCCTTAAGAGACTTACTATTGAGACAATAGATAAATTAGTTTATAACCGTCTGAAGGAAAAGGGGAATTAAAATTTGAAAACTTTCCAATAATATTCGAATATATATTCACTTTAATTGTTTCTTATTCAAAAGTTTTTTAAAAATTCAAATCGATTTTAAAATAAGAAACTTTGAATTTAAAAATCATATTCATATCTTATGAAATTAGAAATATTTTTAGTAATAAATCTCCAATACTCTTGAGTTTATATTTTACTCTTATTTATTAATTTTCTTGTAATGGTTGTTGTGAGGAATATTTTAAATTGTATGAATGTGTGAATGTATTGATGCTATATGTTGAAATTAGAATAATGATTATCCCACCAAAATGAAAATTGATATTTTTGGTATATTTACAATGATTGACTATTCGAACATAATTAAAATAATAATTTGGTAAGTTTATACTTTTAAAATTAACAATTAAAATTAAGTTTAATATTTTTTTAAAAAAAGAAAAGCATTTAATTAGATATAAATTAAATTCATTTTTAACAATTTTATAAAGTTTTTATTATTTTGAGTTTTTATAATGAAATGGTTAAAATTATTATTTTTAATTAATGTTTTTAAAGATTAAATATTTTTAAAAGAATTAGAAAAAAATGTTCGAATATCCATGACTAAAAATAGAAATTAAAATACCAATTAGAGCGATGTCCAATGGTGAAAGATCTCGGGAGAGTTGTAATGACTCTAAATGTGATAATAATAAAAATGCTAATGAAAATTGTCTCAATGATCTTAACAGTTGTAATACTACATAAATGCAAATAGATTCAGAAGCATAGATGATTGGGAAATAGTATAAATATTGGTCTGGAAATATGAATGAAGTTTGTAAAAAGAATTGGAAAATAACTGAATTAACAATATTTTGCGGGAATTTTAAAAATTATTGGGACAGTTTCTTGTTAGACCTTATTGATTAAATCACGAAATCCTTCAAATAAATTACAAGTCTTTCTCTTTCTATAATTACCATTTTAATGTATAGGAACGATAAAAATTGTTGTTGATTACACCGAAAGATTTTTAAAATGTAATAAATTTTAATTTACCTTAAAATATTTGTAATTATTGTAATACAAAGCTACCATTAGTTTTCAAATTACTAATTAAAAATTTAAAAATAAAACAGTAAAGTCCATATGCATTTCTCTTTTTATGGCTTACCCTTGTATCTCTCGACAATCAGGCGACTGCCAGCACGCTTGCAACACAATGCTTTCTGATATGTTTGCATCACATTTCTGAACCGAATACTATTTGATTTCATCATGTCATTTTGAAAATAGAATATTCATTATTTTATTTTTCGAGATTTGCTTTAACAAAATTATATTTTAATGAAGAGTTTTCAATATTATTGTATTATTTTATTTAAAGAATTAGAATTCTTATTGTTCTGTTAGAAAAAAAACTCTTAAATTGTTAATTATTCAATTAATGAATATAAAAACTTTGTTAAAGCTGATTGAATGTGATTTTCTTTCACTATATAATTTGCAACATAATTCCATTTTATTTATACATTTTTCACTTTTATAGATCAGACATATGGGCTTTTGGAGTTGTTTTATGGGAACTAGCTACTTATGGTTTATCTCCATATCCCGGAATAGAACTTCATGATGTTTATCATATCTTAGAAAAAGGTTATCGAATGGATCGACCTGAAGGTTGTCCTGAAATTGTTTACGGAATAATGCTTCAATGTTAGTTATTTACCATAAGTTATTTATTAACTATTGAAACAGGCTGGCAATGGGATCCATTACTAAGGCCAAGTTTTGCTCAATTGTATTCTAAATTATATTATATCTGTTTTTCTCAAAATATCGATTGGTCTTATCAAATAAACAATTCCTTAAGCATGGGTAAAGAAACACCCTTTCAATATTTTCAACTTCCTCCAAATTATTTAGGTAAAAATCATGCAAATACTTTGAAAGGAAATGTTATTGATTGTAAAAACGATAATCCTAAAAATATTAATAATAAACAAAAAGTTGATCAGAATTCAGTAAATTTGATGCAGAAATCTTATCAAATTTGCGATTCAACTTCAGTGGTGTCTCCTAAAAAGAAACCATTTGCCAAGTCTAGTAATATACTAAATGGCCAGTTTTAATTATTTACAACTGATATCATATCTAGAACTTGCCAATGATAATTTGATTTCTGGCTCTAGAAATAAAATGGAATTTGAAGAAAGTACTCCGGATGAAAGTGGTGTCGGCGAAAGCGTGTTATCCAGCGAAAGTACGACTGGCAGTCTGACTCAACAAACGAACACATATAAGAATTCTAATTGTACTTCATTCCAGATGAACAATTTTCTAGACAAAAACAACTACTATTTGAGCAGCAGCAGTTTGGTCTCAATGATGATGAATAAAAAAGCATTGGTAGTAATATATAATAATTTATTAAAAAATAAAGATTTTCTTTTGAAATAATATTTACTTTGATTATTTGTGTTTATTTAAATGATTTATTGTAACGCTATGGATTAGGATTTTTATTTATTATTCTGGAATTAGTTTTTTCAAAGACTTTGTTTAAGGTCAATTGTCTTTAGATTTTTTATTTTTCATTTTAACCATTTATTCTGAAACACTCCAACTTACTCAATCAATAATGGAAGAATTGTATTATCTTCAACTGAGTTATTAAACGTTTAAACTCTAAGTATATTTATTTTGTGCAAAGTATTAAGTGATAAAAAAGGAATTATATAATGGAGGGATTATATTTCGAAATTAATAATTATTTAATATATTTTGTGTTCTTATCTGTTTTATTGTAAAAATTACATTTTTCGGTAGGCTTAATATTTTATTAAGCACATCTACTGCATTTATGATATTAGGCTAGAATGTCATTTAAAATAATCTTTAGACAACAACCTAACAACTCTTAACTCATCATGGCCAGCTCTTTGCATTTTAAGGTAGTTTCTTTACAAAATTTGTGTTTTTTACAAAAATTATGTTTCTAGACGTCAAAGCACAATTAGACTACAACAATTATTGTATCGGACATTTTCACCTAGAATCTTTTAAATATATGTTTTAATAATTCAAGATATCATTTCATATTAATTACATTTTATTTATTTCATTAAAGATTTTAAGAATGGAAATTGTCTTATTTTGCACATTTTAAATAATAATTAAAGGGATATAAAGTCTTATCAATAAGATTCACAGAACTGCTGATATCAAATAATAAATGTACTAATGAAAAATAATATTTGTGGATGCAACGAGATTTAGAATAACGGAACAATTTATTTATAATTATAAAAAATGTTTTATTTGTATATAGTCAATACAAAAATTATAAGCTGTATAATTAAGCAAAATATTAAATGAAATCATATATCATACAGTTATGATTTTATGTATTGTTTTTTACATTATTGAATATGGATAAGTATAGTGTATTTAGTTTTTAATTTTGTCAATATTTTCCAACATGACGGTAAAGGAAAACAATCTAATTATAGAAATAATTATCACAATGACACTAGACAAGAATACTTAGATCGAAGAAGACAAGAATATTCAGATCGAAGAAGATCGCGATCAAGAAGTTCGATTAGGCAGCGTTCGTCTAGACGACGCGATTCAAGATCGCCAGTGGATTATGAAAGGTCATCGAAAAGATACTCCAGACCCTATGATAACCAAAAAATGCGTCGCTCAAAAGTACAGAGCCAAAACGGCTTCGCTAAAAAGTTCTGAACCCGCAAAATTTTGTTTTATTGGTGTCTACTTATATTTGTTGGGTATTAAAATCTTTTAATTCAAATATTTACTTTTTAAAAACACAAATCGTTAAACTTTAGTCTTTATTCTTTAAATCTTTATACTCTAATCTGACTCTACTTAATCAGTAGGTTCTTCCAACATAAATATATAAATGAATGAACACAAATTCTTTTTGGAAACTTTATTTTCAATAACACAAAATAGCACACAGCTTTATATTATTCAAATCAATAATAACAGTAATCGCTTTCACAAACGGTTAAACAATGAGAGTTTGTCAGATCACAGTTTATTATTATCGAAACTATAAAATCTTCTAAACGAACAATAACCGTTAAAACAAAATCAAAATGCAGATTTTCTCCAATATGGGATACTATGTTCAATTGTTGATTTTGGAAATAAAAAAATGAATAAATTATTTAAATAACAAAGTTTACTTCTCTTCGACACGGATTCTTCCTCTTATATTTTTTACAGAAAATTATTGGTGTGCGTATGACTGATTTTGTAGTTGTTTATATACTAGTTTTTTCTAACTTTTGAAATTGAATAGCTAAATTAAATCTCGAAATATTTATAATTATTCTTCAAATTTTATTAAAATAATGCAATTCGACATCTTTAAACAGAATTATTTTTAATTAATTTTTTACAAAACTTTTTGATTAAAAATTTGAATTTATATTTTGGAGCCCCAACATATTACATAGACAATAGTCTATGTATTATGTGTACTTTTGTTTACCTTGATATTATTTAAGACTTACTAGAACTAGTTATGCGTACTTCATGCGTGTTGGGCTCAATTTCAAAATTTTTGAAACAATTAATTTTTATTAAGAATTTCTAAAATAATTAAATATTTAAAATCAAAAGTTTTTAAAGCAATATTAAGTAAAATATATATATATATATATATATCTTAATTAATTTAAAAAAGTTATTTTCGAAAATAATCAAATTTTAATTGTAGAGTAAAAACTTAAAGTGAAATTAATTCGGAAATAATGGATTTTTTAAATAATTGATTTAAAAAGAAATATATAAAGACAAGGATAATTATGTTGTACTAATTTTAAAAGTTATTCTGCAAATTAAAGATTTAACAAATAAACAGTTTTTGTAAATAGAAATAAATATTAAGACTTATCATTAATGTATCGTAATAATAATAAAAATTTGAATATTGTAAATTATTTTGTTGTATTTAAATCGTATCTAAAATTTGTATGGTATTTCAAATAATTGTAGATAAAAATGCTTTTAAACTGAAATATTGATAATAAAAAAAACATTAAAATCTTTATTAATGTTTCATAAAAAAAGAAATAACATTTAACTAATTCTAAAATAATAAAAAAACATTATCGTTAATTCAGTAAAATTATGACTATAAAATTATGTTGGTTTTAATTTATAAATAGTGGAATGTAAATTTTCAGAATAAATAGAATAAAAATTTTTCAATTTTAAAATAACTTATCAGTTTATTTATATTTATAATTTCATATTTTTATATAAAAAATCTGGTCAAAAAGAAAACGAAAAAGTTCCTCGATAAACAATTTTTTATTAAAAAAAATTGTTAAATAAAAATTGTTTGAATAATTGTTAATTGTGTTATTAATAAATTTTTGGTGTTAATGAATTATAATCTTGATCAAGAACCCAACAATGCGCTTCAAATGAATTTTGATGTCTTTCAAATAAAACTGTTTGTTATCATTTTCGAGAAAGGGATTTGTCGATTCTTACAAAGGAACATCATAAAAATGAAATAACTCTTCATACAATCTTTTACAGTGCAATAATCTTTGTGCATCTCAATCACATTGATATTTTATAATCTGATTTACAAGTATGTTTCATAATTCCAAATCACTATGTTCGTTAAAATATAAGGTGGCCAGACAGTTGCCCACAGGACCCATGCCAACAGTTGATTTTTATGTGTTATACCGAATTTGTATAATTTCCTGATTCACGAAATTTGCCAAAATATAAAAAATTTAATATGAAAAATTCTCAATTTAAAAATTTAAAATATTAAACAAAATTTTGCGGGATCAAGAGTTTTGGCAACGCACTTTTTGGAAATTGAAGTTATAATAAATAAAAGTTTCGATTTTTATTTATTTTTTTTACTTAATTCTAATAAAATAAAAATTTTAAATTTTAAAATTGTTCTAAATAAAAAAAATTTAAATAAATAAAAATAAAAATTAATTTTTATGAAATTTTTAAAAATTATTATAAATTAGTATTATTAGACTTAAAAAGAAATAATTTATTATAAATTAGGATTTTTTGGGATTAAACTAAATACTATTTTTAAATTAGGTTTAATAGATAAAATTAAAAACAATTTTATAAATTATGATTCTTGGGAATAAAATAGAAAAAAAGTTATTATAAATTAGAATTTTCGGGAATAAAATGAATTGAATTTTTACTAAAATATATCAATTTTTATTATTTATTCAAAATGTTTATTTATACGAGGGTGAGTCAATAATTTCCTATTACTGTTCACATCATCTACCTTCTATCAATTTCTCTATTTTTTAGCAAGTTTCATCTTTTAATTTGTTTTTGACAGCCGTTGAAATCAGACAACATTGTGAAATTTTACGAAAGTGAAAAGTAATTAATTGCTTGTGCTCATAAAGCACTTGAAAACAAGAATTTATCTAAAATTTCTAAAAACAAATTTTCTATAACAGAATTTCTTAAAGCAAAATATTTTGTACTCAAGAAGAAAGTAGAAAAGCTATACATCATTCTAATGTAAAAATTTTATTTCATTTTATGTCTACTAATCCTAATTGATTAAAAAAATTTCATTTTATTTCTAAAAATGTTACTTAATAACAAATTATTTAGTTTTTATTCCCAAAATTCCTAATTTATATAAATTTATGTCAGTTTATTCCTAAAAATCCTAATTTATAATAATACTAATTTATAAAATTTTTAAAAATTTAATAAAAAATAATTTTTGGCGTCGAAATGTCCCGTACTCATATTTGTTTTTTTATTTATTTTGAATTTTAAAATTTTTTATTTATAGTAATTTTAAATTATTAAATTTTTATTTATTAGAAATAAGTAAAAAAGTTAAATATAAATAGCCACTTGAATTTATTATAACTTAAATTTTCATAAAATGCGTCGCTCAAAAGTACAGAGCCAAAACGGCTTCGCTAAAATGTTCTGAACCCGCAAAATTTTGTTTAATATTTTTTAATTATTAAATTGAGAATGTTTAATTTAAAATTCAAAATTTTCAATATTGAATTGAGAATTTTTCATATTCAATTGGATTTTTTGAAAAACATTTTGGTCAATTTCGGGAACTCGGAAATTATACAAATTAACACAAAAATCAACTGTGGGCAATTGTACATGTAGCCAATTGTCAGTGTGAGCAAATGTCAGGGAATCCTAATGGTTACTAGAACATGTTTTTCTACTATTTTTTCAAATTTTATTTTACTTATTACAATAATCAAAATGTGATTTATATATATGTATATATATATATATATATATATTAGGTTGATCGAAAAATAATGGCGGTTTTGGGACACAAACTTCAAAGACGTGCAAATTCACAGAAACAAAAGTTTATTAACCAAAATATGAACCGTTGGCATCAATACATTTTTGCCAACGAGAAACAAGTTGTTTTATTCCATCAGCATAAAATGCAT